>WAAE01022878.1:0-58770 GCA_013400495.1 Nicator chloris | reverse complement strand
GGGCAGTCAGAGGAGTGTCCTGGGCTCTGACATTTCAGAATGCCTTAAAAAGCCCCCTCAAAATGCAGTCCCTCCTTCACCACTTCCCATTCCTCCTGATTCATTAGCATAATTGGGTAGTGATGACTGCCTAATGAGTACTTATCAGAATTTCCTATGCATATCTTGCTGCTAATTTTGCAACTGCCAAGGACACAGCTAGCCAGTGTGCATTGAGAGTCTGTGTATGAAAGTCAGAAGTGCAGGGTTCTCACAAAAATAAGAAAATTATAGGTGTCTCCTAAGACTTCTTCTCATTCTTTTTTTCCCTACTGAACTGTTTTCTTCAGGAAATAAAACTTTGTTTTTGAAAAAAAAAAAAACACCCACACCATGATTATTAAAGGATAACATGAACAATACTGACATCCCTAAAATTTTCCATATATTATATACATATATATATATTACAACAGGAATGGCAAATAAGTGAGGAAGATGTGAGTTAACTGGTTATGCAAAAATGCAGATCTTTCTTGTATCTCGCCTCAGGTAGTCCGTAATTTATAGTGGAATGAAGACAGAATTCCAAACAACATAGATGTGATTTATCTGCTATAATGAGGGGTTTTATTTTCCTGCAGAAGCACCTCCTGTCCATCCATGATCAAGGATTTGAATTTAGTTTCTCATTAGTGATCCAAACTCTGAGGAGACGCACCAAATATGTTCTGTAAATCACACCTTATAAACACTTTTTTCCTTTGACTATCCAATAGCAGGCAGTGTGAGTCAGACCTTCCTTAATCAGGGACCAAACTGCACAGTGCAAGGGCAAAGAGGGATGGGGCTGTGGTTTAGCCCAGGGGAAGTTAAACCAAAGGAAAAGCTGTGGTGGGTTGGCATTGCTGGACACCAGGTGCCCACCAAGCCACTCCATCACTCCCCTCCTCAGCAGAACAGAGAGGGAGAAAATAGGATGGAAAAACCCTTTTGGGTCAAGAGGGAGGGTGTTCAGCAAAGCAAAAGCAAAGGCTGTGTGTGGTCCAAAAGAAAATGAAATTTGTATTATCTGCTTCCCTTCAGCAGATGGAGACTATCCAATCTCTTCCCAGGACATAGAGCATGTTGCTTCAGAAGACAAAACTCATCATTAGGAATATTCCACTTCCTCCTCCTATTTCTTAGATTTATATAAAGTTCTGGCCACCTGGCATCCAGAAAAGGTCAACCCACTACAGAAATTTATCTGTGTGAAAGACAGGGAGCTAAATACAGGGATTCTTGGGATCCTTTCCTTCACAGAGTGGTCCTGGAGTTGGACTCTTCCTGATCCTTTTCACAATAACTTGTCTGTGTTTCATCTCTCTGTAAATCACATTCACACTGACACCTCGTAGAGCATCTTCAAACAAGTAGAATTCTTTCCAAAGTTTCCAGAACATGCCAGGTGTAATGAGGATTGCTCTGAGTCCAGATTCTTTTAAAAATTACTCTCCAAATTTTCTATAAAGAGAAGAGGATATTGCCTGAAAGCACATCCTGCTCTAGTCCTTATCTGCCTTCCACTGCAAAACGATTGCAATAACCTGGAATCTGTTCTGCATCATAAAATTGGTAAGAAGAATGATGCTTATAATGAGCTTTTAGCATGTTGCCTCCCACAGCCTCATTTGAGTTTATCACTGCCTTATTTCCTGCTGGACATGAGTCAGCCCAGCAAGTCATCAAAGCAAATCATTCCAGATTCCTCTCCAAACATCAATTAAAAGTTGTCCTGCCATCAGAATGTACCCCAAAGAGCACCTACAAAGAAACAAACTCTTACAGAGACGTGACTACTCCAACTAGCTCAAGTATTTTGCATTTTACTTCATGGGACTTGTGTTTTTATCCAAGTGTAGAGTAGCCACTCCAAGCCATGACCTTAACCCAAGCCTTATCAGGGAACTTCTTTCAGTGTAGTCTGACATTGGTAGGTTCTCAGAACCAAACAAGGTCACAGCAGATCATTTCCATTTGCCAAACACACCTTTCAGCAGAATCCTGGGCCAGGGCAGCAGCTGAAAACTCTTCACACTGGAGGTGTGAACTGGATTTGTGCAGCTGTCAGAGATGCTGCTCCTTCTGAGTGTCAGGTGGTTTGCCAGGATTCTTTGGGCAGACAAATCATCCCCTCAGGTGTCATGAAGGTTTGAAGCTTGCAGCACCAGTTTCTGTGTATTTTGGGTGCTGGCAGAAGAGGGAGCTTCAAAAAAAGCAAAGATTTTTTTCAGTCAATGGTCCTTTCTTTTCCTGTCATCTGATGACAGCCCCTTGGGAGTCTTCTCCTCAGTTTGGAGGCAGGTTCAGAGCCTTCCACAGTGACTTTACACATTTTACACCCCTTCCTCCTTAGACTGGGAGCAAGCTGTGCTTGCACATCAATAGATGACAAATTTCTCTCATGTCAGGGTTGTGAAGCTGATGAATTCCATCTTCTTCTGCTGTGTGGAGATAAAAAACTGAGGAAACCACATCCAGTCAATTGTCCTTGATGGTCTTCAGGTCATTAGCCATGAATGGAATCAAAGATCCAAACTCAGAACTGGTGTGGAGAGCTTCACTTCCCTGATCTGTCTGCTCTTCTCTTTCTGGTCACATGACTTGTTTTCAGTTTTTGGTTTGGAGTTTTTTTGTGATAAAGTCTGGTTTTGTCACTGATTTGGACATGGGGTTTGGGTGACATTTCTAAGATCTCTAAAAGCTTTTCCTGAACATGATGAGTTGTATTAGTTTAACATTGGGAGGAAACACTAATTTATGTAATGGTTTTGTGTTTATGAATTTTGTTTTTTTGGTTAATGCACCATTTTGTGGTGGTTTTAGTGTTTATTAATAAATCTATCTTTACACCCTTCAAATTTAAACCAACTTTACTTTTCTCCTAGTCCTATCTCACAGCAAAAAAACCACTCAAACCACCCACCACATGAGTGAACAGTCCCCAATACCCTCATTAATGCTCATGGTTGATGCATTTTTTAATGCCTGTCCAGGGTTTTCTCCAGTGGGACTCTCTTCATGCTCAGCTGTGTGTGCACATCACGGTTTTGAGAAAGGCACAGAGATCCCTAAGCTGGAGGAAATCAAGACAGAACCAAACTTGATGTGATAACTCAGCCACCACACCACAGCACCCGTCCTATCTCACTCCACAGAGAAGCAGGAAATAAATTCCTGTTTTAATTAGCCCAGACACTACATCACCCGGGTCAGACTTTAGAGTTTGGGCAGCTCCAAACAGTGTGACAACACGTCGTGCTGCTCTCCATCCGTGTGGAACACGAGCACGAGGACATCCCCTCGCCCAGGAGACCAGGGGGTGCTTTGCATAATTGAATTTATAGCAACCCCAACAGTCTAGCGAGTCAGGGCACCAAATAAAACAGAGTGGGCTGGCAGTGTTAATTCATGGGTGTTCTGAATTAACTGAGAGGTTTCTGCAGCTTTTTTAATAGCACAAAATGACAAAAGAACCGGCAATCGGCGCAGTAAAATTTTATGCGTTAATAACTTTTTAAAACACTAAAAGGGAAGGAACTGAATAATGAGCCATGTTATCCCTTTGTGTCTGATATCTAAGTACTTATAGAAGACATAATTCTGACTCTGGCATCCTTACAGTTTGGCAGAGAATGGGAAAGCAGAAGACTCTAAGAGGAAATTAAAGCTGGACTAATCAAACCAGAAATGAGAACATGTAATAAAGTGCAGTGACAGGGATCATTAGTAAAATCTTCATGGAGAGCATCTTACAGTCAAGATTGGTTTGAGGCCAGTCACTGGGTGGGTAAAACGAGTCGTGGGATGGAATTTTGGGCTGTGACAGGGGGTGGTGTGGAGGAGTAGATTGGCTCCTTTTGGCTCACAAACCAGAGCCAGTGGTGACAGCTGCTTGGGATGAAGAGCCTGTCAGGAGCTGAGGCAGGCAGTGCTTGGGTGTGCAGGGAACAGAAACCCCTGAATCAACAGCAGAAGAAATTTCCCCTCCTGTGCTGGCAAGAATTGCTACTTGCAGTTTGGAAAGTCTGTGCACCTCCACCAGGCAAGGAAAATTCAACCTGCAATGCACCAGCTGAAGTCTCAAATTAACGAGCCAATTAAAGTTATGTCATCACCTGAGCAATGGTTACTGATGAGATGCACTCTGTCAGCCACGTGGCACATGTAATGAACTGTCTTGTAACTTAAACTCACTGAGATAATTTTAATATATTTCACTTAGCACTTGTGAAAAGGCCAAGCATCCATAGAAGAGTTCAGCTTTCAGGCATTAGTGTTTCCTGCAGGCTGATCTGGTGCATATGGGCCATTACAACAACTTAGTTAACTTGCCAAATTGTGGTAATTAGAACCCAAAACTGAATCCTGAAGAGGAAATTATTCTTTGCTCTTTAAGAGTTTGGTTCATAGTGGAGGCCTCTGCATGTAAAATCATTCTCTGCTTCACAGCTGGGCTGAAAAACACGAGGGAATTTTGCCTTTGCCTGAATTGTGTGGGTGCCTAACAAAGAATTTCTGTCATGTACTCAGTCACATATCACAGAATCATAGAATTGTAGAATATCTTTCTTTTAACACCATGCCGTGCTTTACACCTCTGCCTGTCCAAGGTATATCCCACTTTTGAATGAATAGTGTTAAAAATTAACTGAAACACCACTAAAAAGGAAAAGTGCTCACAGTAAAGTCCATCATTATGATAATTTTATGTACATCGCTCCCTGCAAAGCCTCGATGCAGTGCCAGCCCTAATGTAACATTTAACAATAATAAAAAACCATAATGGGTCAAATTCCCCACAGCAGAAAATTAATCCAATGCTGCTGATTTCAGTGGAGAAATGCCAGTTCATAAAAGCTGAGGAGCTGCTGTTTCCACAGAGCTCATTTTAATGATTAATAAGATACCAGATTGGTGTTTTTTGTTGTTTGAAGCGATCAGTGCCTGATCTCCTCACATTATTATTTAATTCAAGCATCAAAAATATTATCACTTCATTTAGACGAGTGTGTGTGCATAAAAACCCAAGCCTCACAAAGCCTATTTAGGATAATCCTATCAGCTGGCAGCCAAGAATTGACTGATTTGTCACCCAGCATGAAGCTGGAATCTCTCTCTCTTTCTTTTCCTGCCTTTATGGGGATGTGCTGCATTGTTACAGCCAGCTTTTATCCTCCACTGGAATGAAAGAGAGTCTCAGAGAAGATAATTAAGTGCACACAATGAGCAGGGCAAGGGAAGGATGAAGGAGGGTTTGTAGGAGAGGAAGATGTGTCTGCCATCACGTTAAGTGCACAGGATGCACAGCCAGGTGTTGTTCCAACTTCACTGCTTGAAGCAGAAAAGTTTGGGGCAGCAGGGCATGGAAAAGGAGCTGGTTTGTGGGAGGGTTTAGAAGGGGTTGATTGAGTTTTACCAAATGGACTTGAGGTGCTGAGGGAATGTTCTCTGGAGCTGTGGAGTCCTTCAGAAGTACCAAACAAAGGTGCTGCCACTCTGTGTGATATCATGAGATTCTGATACTGGTCCTCATGAGTTTGGGCACTTAAACTTGAAACTCAGCCTAGTCCAGGTGTAAAAGAGAGCACAACCACTGCTCCTGAGGACTGCAAAGTGTCTCCTGGTGTTCCACTGCTTCCCTCAACCCTGCTGCTTTTACACCCTGCCAAGGCAGGGTTATCATGCTCTGCTCCACCCCAAGGGAAAATTTCCCCAAGGGAGAAAAAGCACAAACCAAAAACTGAAAACAATTCATGTGACCAGAAAGAGAAGAGCAGACAGATCAGGGAAGTGAAGCTCTCCACACCAGTTCTGAGTTTGGATCTTTGATTCCATTCATGGCTAATGACCTGAAGACCATCAAGGACAATTGACTGGATGTGGTTTCCTCAGTTTTTTATCTCCACACAGCAGAAGAAGATGGAATTCATCAGCTTCACAACCCTGACATGAGAGAAATTTGTCATCTATTGATGTGCAAGCACAGCTTGCTCCCAGTCTAAGGAGGAAGGGGTGTAAAATGTGTAAAGTCACTGTGGAAGGCTCTGACCAGCACGTGCCACTGGCTCATGGCCCTTTCTTTTCCAGAGCAAACCCAGGAGATCTCTTCCCTCCTGTGAACGAGGGCTGTGGCAGGGTCAGGAGCCCTGGGGTGGTGGATGGAGCAGTGAAAGCTGCAGAGCAGCTCACAGAAGCCTTTCCTGTGGATAGCAGGTGGAGAACACGGGGTGTTGAAGCACAGAGAGAGTGCAGAGGGGTGCTCAGGAGGAAAGGTGCCATTCCAGCCCCCTCCTGTTCCCTCTGCTCCTCATCCTGACCACTGCCCAGGTTCCACAGACAAAGAAATCCACACAGAACCTGTCTCTAATTACTGCTGAGCACGTCTACAGGGCTGTAGTAATAAGTACTGAAAAATATTAAAAAGTAAAAAAACCCTCACAACAAAACCACCCACAATGTCTTCTTCTTTTATTCATACATTATATGGCACCTCTGAATCCTAAGGATAAAGCATCTTGAAATGTACTCCAAGAATCTCGTCTTTTTCCTTTTTTTTTGTTTTTTTTTTCACCAAACTGTCTTTCCTGTCTGGAAGACATAATGATTTTTGACAGTGTGCTTAAAGCTTAAGGGCTGTGTGCTCTTCCTTAGAGTCAAGCACAGTGCAA
Organism: Nicator chloris; assembly: GCA_013400495.1. Classification (NCBI taxonomy): domain Eukaryota; kingdom Metazoa; phylum Chordata; class Aves; order Passeriformes; family Pycnonotidae; genus Nicator; species Nicator chloris. Next base: position 52,078 of record WAAE01022878.1, on the reverse strand, counting down.
AGGGCAGGGATCTGCAGGGATCACATGGACAAGGAGGAAAGAAAACATAATTTTCACTCCTCTGGATTTTCAATACTTTCCACAGAGAGAAGAAAGCCAGGGCAACCCCTGAGAAGCATAGAAAATACTGAATTTGGGAGTTTCTAATGGGATTTGGGTGCTAGGAAATTGCTGTAAATGAACTGTACCCAAGCTGCATGCAGATCAAAGTGAATCCTGACTTCCAGTCACCCTCCACAGATACAGAAATCCTTTGAAATTGTGATTTTGTCTCAAAAAGACATGCAGATTTACCTGGATGTAAAAATTACTGGTCACAGGAAGAGCAAAAACTCATAGAATGATCTTCATCGTTAGCAGGGATGGATAAAACTCAGTTTTCTGAGTCACTTTATTGTTCACTGTGTCCATTCCCATCACCTCATAAAAACTTTCAAGAAGAGCAAATACTGCTGGTGCACAGAAGCACAACACCTGTCAGAACTTGCATTTAAAGGATAGAAACCTTCCCTCAAAATATAAATTATTTTTCCCTCTGTAGAAGTATAACCTTCCAGTCTGACCCCATGATTGAATATCTCCCATAAAGTGAGATATCTGCATTGTTGATGATCATGGCTCAGCAGGAGCTGAATTTCTTGCTATGAGTAACACAGAGAACCAGATGATTCCTTTGACTTATTGCAGACACTTATTTCAACATGAGATTAATCATCCCCAACAAATCCTCACTTCCCAGTGATTCTGAAACAGTCGAGAGAAACAGCCAAGGTACAGACATCTTCACAGTTCTCTCAGATAAATCATATCCCTTCAGACAATTCTTTGTTCTTTTCAGACTCTTCTTTGTTCTCTGAGGCCAACTGATATTCTGGGTCATAACAGCATTATCATAATAATGATTATTATTCTTCAAAATTAAAAGGAATGAATAATGAAATACCTAATACATTTCCATGAACCCCTGGGTAAGTCCCCTTTATGGCTCAGTAGGCCAATATTTTTTTGCTGAAATCAAAGAAAAAAAATGTGTATTATTGTCATGGTTTCTCAGAACCCTTTCCTTTAGATCTTAGGAGGATTGGTGTTGTTGTACAGTCCCTGTAACAAAGGGAACCCGTACAGCCTTTTTCTTCCTCCCTCCAATATAACTCAGGGTTGGGGGAGAGCTTTTCCTGCTGGTTTGCTCTTGTGTAACTGGAAGCAGAATTAGGGGCACAGCAGGTGAGCCATCTGAGGCAGAAGATGGTAAATTGAGTTGGAAGAACACAACAATATTTTAAGCTCTGTGTCTTCTGTGGCTGCAGAGAAGTCAACACAAACTAGATGATGTGCAGACTGCTGGGAGAGGTGGATTCACACTGCTTGAAAGCACACAGGCTTCTCAGAGTGGTTGTGAACTTCCCCTAAAAGTGCAGTTTTTGTACCAATAACAGCCCTCCATGCTTGGCACCTGAACGAGTCTTTGTTTCCAGCAGAGAGACCCTGGGTTTATGGCCTGAGAACCACAACAGGAATGTGTTTATTGCTAGGGTCACAGCTGGGGATGATTATTACTTTTTTCTTTGTCAAAAGGAAATGCTACAGGCAGCTAAATGTGCTTTCAGGCTGATTTGAGGGAGGATTCTTGGTAAAAAGTCCTCTCTTTCTCTCTCTGCTTTGATTCTCCTTTGCCAGCTCCAGGTTTACTGCAGCACCAGGAGGCTGGAGGCCCATCATATTTTTGTTCTGACAGGTAACCATGCAAAATCTGCACGATTTGGTTTATTGAGGAAGCAGGAGAGACATCAGGGTGAAGAGTTTGGAGGATTAGGGATTATCATTCCTCTGCAAATTTACCTCAGTGCCCGTGCATAGCAATGGGGCAGTCAGGCAGTCTGTCTGAGCTGTGTATTAGAGTTTTTCCCTCATTGGAATATAAAATCTGAAAGTGCTGGAAACCATCTGCTAGCACCAGGCTGCAGTGCTGGCTCATGTAAACCCAGCTTGGGGTTCCTTTTTTTTTGTCTAAAACCTCAGTCTGTAACAAACCCCTCCCTGGAGCAAAAGGTGCTCTCAAAAAGACACTCCACCACCACAGTGCTGTGGCAGCAGCTCCTCCCTGCAAGCCAAGCCCCAAGGAGAGCATTTGTCACCTGTCAAAGGTGCAGCTCCCCTTCCAAGCTCAGCAGTCAGCTCGAGGGTGACCTCAGCAAATGGCTGCTCTCAGCCTTTACATGGACAAGAATTCATGCCTAAACATCATCTTTTTTAATTAATACAGTCCATCCCTCCATTCTCCCGTCCACTTGGGAGCTGAGATGTAATCTGATTTAGATCTTGTCACATAATCTTGTTTGGTTTTCGAGTACTTCCCCCTGCTCATATTAAAATCCAATTCATTTACGTGTATGCAGTGAGAGATGGATGTGCCTCTGTGGGTGCACTGGAAACCTGGAGCAGCTGGTGGATGAAGAGAGGCTGAAATTCAGTAATTCAGGGGGGCTGAAATTATTTAAGGCTCGCAAAAACCTCCAGAAAGCTGAGTGTCTGATATGTCTTTCAGAAATGTAGTCACAAAATTCCCCAGACAAAGGCAGCTCCAGGAGCACAAGTTGCTTTGTTGAGCCTCTCGTGCCTGACTACAGGCAATATCCTTTACATGTAATTCTAATTTCATGAGATGGACTTTAAGAGCCAGGAAGCCTCATGTTTCAGACTGAATCAGTTGGTGCACATCCAAATTGTAAATACAGGCTGGTGCCTGACCATTTATAAACGTCTGCAATGTAAACATCTTCAGCTGAGATTCTCCTTAGCATCAGAAGAGAGCAATAAGTCTTATTGGGAGCAGATCAAGTCATCAGAAGGATAGACATTGCCAATCTATCAGAGGAACCATGCTTAAAAGGGTTTATCTCCTTCTGACTGCAAATTGTTCATAGATCCCTGCACTGCAGGTGCTGAGAGCTGCTGAAATCAGCTGAGAACAACTCGTGGCTGGAATTGGCTCTGTGGGACACAGAGGCAACTCCTGACAGCTCCTCACAGGAGCCACCTCTGTATCCACCCCCTGCCAGGACCTGGCCATGCAAACCCACCACAATGGTAAAGAGGGATTTGGGTGGCCAGTAGGATTTTAAATGGCTTCAGTCTGGAGCTTCATCACCCCTGAGGGAGTTCAAAGCAGTTATAGCTCACCACTGGTCCCATAGGGAGGGGTAAACTTCAGGCCATAGACATTATTGGAGAAAATAATCCACCTGACATGTCCCAGAAGAAACCCAATTACAACTTTAATTTCCCAAAACTGTGAGTTTCTCTCTGGAAATAATGGGTCCTTATATGAGAAATTCAAATGTAAGTACCAGAACCAGGCAGTTAAGTGGAAAAACCCCTACCATGGTATGAAATCATAACCTGGTGTTCTATTTCAGCACTTTATGGATACTCCAGTTCAGGTGGGAAACACATAATTTCAAGTATCATATAAAAATACAGTGAAGGACAGGTCTTGTTTCGACACTAAAAATATTTGAACTGAGACAACAAGATAAAGGATGTCAGAGGTGAAGAGCCTTTTTTTCCCAAAGAAGTTTAGGAACAAAATCATCTCAGACATGAGACTTCTGGAGCTCTCCTCTCCCAGGGGGTCTTATTGCCTTCCTACCCTGTGTATGCTCAAAAAACAGCTCTGGGTAATGAACTCAATTACTGTAATTAAAAACAGAGCCAGCTCCTACTCCCTGGCCCTGAGGAAATGCCTGGACTTTACCCCACGGAATTGTTTGAATACATTAAAATAGCCTGGTGTAGATGGTATTAAAGTCCTGATTAACCCAGAGACAGAGGCAGAGACAGAGGCACACAGAGGTCAGGGATGTTGCTCTGTGTCTGAGCAGAACCACAGATTCAGCTTCAGGGTCCATCTCCTGTTTATAGAGAAAAAAATAAAGTCTGGTTTCATACACAGATTATCTCAGTTCCTGAGATGTGCTGGTCCTTTGAAAGTCAGCAGGATGAGGACAGTTCAGCCTGGCTGCATGTAAACACAGGTATAGAAATAATTATATAATCTCTGTAAAATGTTACTTCTTGCCTTCTCAAAGCTGAGCAAAAGATAACAGATTTTTTTTAAATATTCATATTGAAGACTAACAAAAATGATTCATACCTCCTCACTTTCCCTCCCTATAAGCATATTCTGACTGAAATTGCTTACTTTGGGTTAATCAGTTTCCTCATGATTATTATAATCAAGAAAGAAACCAAGACCCACTCCCCCCAAAAAAACCTGCTGATTAAGTGTGTACATGAGAGATGCTGCTTGTACTGCTTGATTTCCAATGAGCATTTTGCCTCAGACAGGATTCTTTAAAAATATGTCTTAGATGGGATTCTTTAGAATAAAATAGCCAGTGAAAGCTTTTTCCCCCTAAACTAAAAAGCACCACAGCTGTTTTCTGTACTGCTGCACTGAACAGCGAGCAAAAATGCAGCTGTTAAATCAGTTGCAGATCAGTGTGGCAGACCTAAGTACAGCTAGTTCTGCTTGTCTTGTAATTTAATGTCAAGTGAAAGGAGGTGACAGTAATTGGGGTTGTTGGGAAATGAGCTCTCCTGAGAAGGGAGCAGCTCTGTGAACAGAGAAGCACAGTGCTGGGTGGACTGAGAGCTTCATGTGTCAAGGAAAAAAAACCCAGATTCAGGACTAAAGGGTGACACTCTGCAGTTAATGAAATACACGTCTGAGGAATCCCTCTGAAATATTCAGCCAGAGCCCTCCCTAGCTTATGTCTGGGAAGGCAAAGAATCCTGTCTGGTGATGATCCCATTGTGTCTATGGATGGTGTTTTCCATTTTGTTTTTTTTTTAGTTATGGGATTTTACCTGGAGTTAAGACTCACTGAGTCCATCATTAAAAACAGTCCAGATAAACAACTTCTGCTGAACTTAATGTCGTGATGTTCTGAGTTATATTCATTGCCTCTCACCTTTGTCTCCTGTGGGAAATGGATTTGTAGAGAATTCTCAAAGCCTGACAGGAGGCTCACACAGTCTTGTGCATCTGTGTGCAAACTCTGAGATAAAATGTGCTGACTTAGAAAGGCCATGGGATAGGACAGACACTGCTGAGAGAGAAATGGAACTGGAAACAAGTTTCAGATGATGGCCTTGCAAACAGAGCAGATATTTTGGAGAAATAGAACTATGAAAGATGTATTGTACCAGGACCCATGAGGGGTATTTTTAGATGATTGGCTTAATAGCAATAGCAGCATTGTGTGGCAAGAGCTGATAGGCCAAAAATTGCTTATAAGGTATTGTAACTAGGAAATAGTTTGGCTTCTGATTGTGATGGTGAGAATTGTAACATCTGTACTGTCTCACCCTTCACATGAGACTGAAAATGGAATAAAAGTCTTTAAAACCCCTCTCAGCAGCCCTGTCTCTGGAAAAGGGATAATCTGACAATCTCCCTGGATGAAAGTCAGTTGATGGAGTGAGACAGCAGTGCTGGGGATCCTCATGCAGGTCTGGGACCAAACCAGGCTCCTGCACTGCCCTCACAGTCAGGGCAGAGCTGCCTTTTGCTGCCTGTGGGATCCAGAGAGCGATTCAGCTCCTCAGAGAGATGTGTTGTGAGGTAAGCATTGGACATTCTCACAAGGTACTCGATTCTGTTGTCCTCAAAAGTCCTCTGGTATAATTTGAGATGCTCGGAGGTATCCAGATATCCATGTAGGGTTGATGGATGGCAAAATCATAAAATCAGGGAATGGTTTGGGTTGGGAGGGATCTCAAAAGTCAGCCAGTTCTACTCCTGCCATGGGCAGGGACGCTTTGACCAGGTTCCTCCAGGCCCCATCCATCCTGGCCAGAAAATCTTCCAGGGATGGGGCAGCCAAAATATCTCCAGGAAACAGTTCCAGTGTCTCATCACTATGATTCCATGATTCTATGACTCTGTGGTTCTGTGATTCTATGATTCCGTGATTCTATGATTCCATGACTCTGTGACTCTGTGATTCTATGATTCCATGATTCTATGATTCTATGATTCCACGATTCTATGATTCTATGATTCCATGACTCTATGATTCTATTATTCTATGACTGATTCTATGATTCTATGAGTCCATGACTCTGTGATTCTATGATTCCATTACTCTATGATTCTATGACTCTATGATTCTATGATTCTATGACTCTGTGGCTCTGTGATTCTATGATTCCATGACTCTATGATTCTATGATTCTATCACTCTCTGATTCCACGATTCTATGATTCCATTATTCTATGATTCTATAACTGTGATTCTGTGATTTTATGATTCTATGACTCTGTGGCTCTGTGATTCTATGATTCCATGATTCCATGACTCTGTGATTCTATGATTCTGTGATTCCATGATTCCATGATTCCATGATTCCATGACTCTGTGATTCTATGATTCTATGACTATGATTTTATGATTCTATGATTCTATGATTCCATGACTCTATGATTCTATGATTCCATGATTCTATGATTCTATGATTCCATGACTCTATGATTCTGATTCCATCACTGTGTGACTCTGTGATTCTATGATTATATGATTCTATGAGTCTATGACTCCATGACTGTATGATTCTATGATTCCATCACTGTGTGACTCTGTGATTCTATGATTCCATGACTCTATGATTTTATGACTCTATGATTCCATGATTCTATGATTCTATGATTCTGTGATTCCATGACTCTGTGACTCTGTGATTCTATGATTCCATGATTCCATGATTCTATCACTCTATGATTCCACGATTCCATGATTCCATTATTCTATGATTCTATAACTGATTCTGTGATTCCATGATTCTATAACTCTGTGACTCCATGATTCCCTGATTCTGTGTGAGATCCCAGCAAGGTTCTGAGGATCTCTGTTAGGGCAGGCTATATTTAAAATAATTTTGTGTTTACAATGATTTTAAAGTTATTAAATTCCTATCAAAATCCCAGATGCTGATGATCAATGGCAAGGAACTGATAATTAGTGAAATAAAGCTTCACTGTATGTTCTGAGAGATATGCAAATTAATATGTAAATGAGAAGGCCTGGGTTAAAAGGATTCTGTCTGAAGAGTGCTTCTGTATGAATTTTTGAGATGACTTCCAAAGTTTTTGGTCAAATTTCCTGTTAGACCAAGAAAGGTATATAAAAAGGGGGAGAAAAACTTCTAAACATTTCACTTTCTAAAAATGCTTTCAGTTTTTTAATCATGGAGTTTTCAACTGCTGCTGCTTGATTTTTTCCGAAACACGTCTGTTGTTTTGTGCCGTAATTTCTGTGAGAATGGTGAGAGTCGGAGCTTGAAGCATTAACACACGTTAAGTGAGACTTCTCTAATTTTAAACTGATCATATAATGAATGTATTTGATAGGGCTGAATGAAGTGAGACATCATTTGAGCTTTATTAATGCACTCTATTAACAGAAATACCACTTCTCTCTAACGTGCTGGTGATCGAGTGAGGTTTTTAAACAGTGTTCAAGCGTGCACAGATGGATACAGATGGTGCATGAAGCAATTCTAAGTGCATCAATCAACAGCTTCAAGTGTGTTTCATACAGAAGAAAATGCACATTGCTGAGAATGCCTTTGGATTACCACAATTATGCACTAAAGTGAAGATTCCCAGTACGGCTCCTGTTATGCAAAGACTGAATCAATCAGGCACAAACTGCTTCCTGTGTCGTTTAGGATTGCTATGAAATTCTCCATCTGGACCAAAATGAGGGAAAAAAATTAAACAGGAAAAAAAATTATGTCCTTGCTTCCCTTATACCATGGAAGGGAATAGAAAAAACGAAAGGTGAAATATCTATAAAAGAAACAGTGAAGAAGTGGCAATAAAGATCCACTTAGAAATGCAAGGAGAGGGTGAAAATTAATAGTGAAAGTCAGAAATCTGTCTGTATTCATCCAAAAATTCCACACGGCATTAACCTCTGTCAGGGAAAGTTTAGGTGGGTTATTAGGAAAAGGTTCTTCACCCGGAGGGTGATTGGGCTCTGAAAAATCTCCCAAGGCTGGTGGTCACAGCACCAAGCCCAACAGAGATCAAGAAGCACTTGGACAACTCTCTGAGGCACAGGGTGGGATTTTTCAGGATTTCCTGTGCAGGGTCAGTGGTTGGTCTTGATGATCCTTGTGGGTCCCTTCCAGCACAGGATATTCTCTGATTCCATGATTCTATGATGTTTAGGCAAGGCTTATATCATAGTTAGTAGTAGAATAAGTATAGATAGACAAGAGCATGGTACTACTGATAATTCATCCATCTTTTAGATTGTATTTCAGGACAGGAGGAACGTTCTGATGTGATGGAGCCCTATGCAGAGTCCACTTATGATTGGTGTGCTGACAGAATTGCCCTGAAGAATTTCTAAGAGGTGTGATCATCGACTCACAGAATCATAGAATCATGGAATCACAGAATCATAGAAGAGTCACGGAACCATGGAATGACATGGGTTGGGAGGGACCTAAAAGATTCCACATTCCACCCCCTGCCACAGTCAGGGACACCACCTACCATCCCAGGGTGCTCCAAGCCCTGTCCATCCTGGCCTTGGACACTTCCAGGGGTCCAGGGGCAGCCACAGCTTCTCTGGGCAACCTGTGCCAGGTTCCCACCCTCACAGGGAAGGATTTCTTCCTAATATCCACATAACCCTGGCCTCTCTCAGTTCAAAACCATTCCCCCTTGTCCTTTCACTCCATGCTCTTGTAAACTGTCTGTCTCTCTCCCTTGCAGGCTCCCTTCTAGGAATTGGAAGGCCACAATGAAGTCACCCCCAATCTTCTCCTCTCCAGGCTGAACAACCTGAATTCCCTCAGCCTTTCCTGCCAGCAGAGCTGCTCCATCCCTCTGATCATCTTGGTGCCTCCTCTGGACTGGCTGCAGCAGCTCCAGGTCCTTGCTGTGCTGAGGGCCCCAGAGAGCTGATGGCCCAAGCTGTGCATCCATGTGAGAATACAAGCAGGGGTGATGAATTTACTGCTCCCACAGGCTCAGAGCACTGATCCTGCTTCTTGCCTTTGGGATAAATGCTGATAACCCCTGAGGGGCTGACGGCCAGCTCAGCCTCACTGCACACGTGAATAATGCTCTTTGCAGGGAGAAACACGATGGGGATCAGTAACTCAGAAAGAGCTGCTGATTCCAGCCTCTCCAGCACTTCCCCTGAAGTGGGTCTGCCATCCCAAAGGGAATCTCCATCACACCAGGCTGCTCTCTGAGGAGGGGAGCAGCCTGTGTCGCTGACCTGACCTTTATTTCACGCTGCTGTTTACTCACAGGAAGGAACTGCAGGACTGAGAGCTTCAGTGTCCAGGCAGAAAGGTTAAAGGGAAACAATGGGCCGCAAATTTGGACGTGGAATTGAAATGCAGCAGCTGAAAAGGAAATATGTATTTAGATGTTGAGGCACAGACAAGAAAAATATGTTAGGTTTGAAAGAGACACAGGGCAGATTAAGAAATCCAGGGCAGTGAAAGCCAGCACTAAAAAGAACAAATTTCAGAAGTAAACACGATGTGGCCGTACCAGCATTGCAGAGGGATCATGGAACAGTTTGGAATACAGAAGTTCACTTTTGCCTGAAGTTTATCCAAATTTGTAAATCTCTGGATTCAATCTCTTTATCTCAGCTAGAAAATTGTTTGCCCAGCAAGTGTTTGGAGGACATGTGTACTTTGCTAATGGCTTATTTTAGATCCAGACAACTTTTTGATTGCCTTTACATTTCCAAAATGAAACCCAACACTGGGTGAAAACCAAGTTTCTCCCTCTCCTTCTGATTTTTCAAAGAGATTTGTCTCCAAGGTTTTTGTTTATGTCACTGATTTTATGAATTGAGTGGGGTTTTTTTACTCCTGAATCTTTGTTTCAGGTTTAGAGAACCTCCAGGATGTTGGTATTTGAGATTCTTGAAGGGAAAATAAAGGACCAGAAAAGAGAGAGAAGTGATAGAAGTTGAAAAAACATATTGTAGCGAATTGCATTTATGGGATGGCAAATATATGTGAATTTCCCATGTGAATATATGATGAATTAAAAAAGAATGAAAATTTCAGCAAGTATTTCAACTTTCTACACCAAGCTCTTTCATTCTGGGGCTCACTAACGATGTGAGTTTTCAAATTTGCCTCCTGAATTTTCCTGTAGCATTCTGGGAATATTTAGGTTAGGCAAGAGGTTCCCATTCAAGACCATTACCTCCAAGAAGCACTTTCCACAAATTCTCATTTTCTCCAGAAACAGGATGAATTCTGTATTTGGAGACAGGACTGAATTAAATAACACATCTAAAAGAACTGTACAGGTTTTCTAGCTGCATGTGTCGTTTTAAGCACCAAAGCAGACAGATTTTGAGGCAAAGAACAATTTCTATGCTGGGTGCTCCACAGGAGGCCAGAGGAGGGAGTGAGACACTCACAGGGGAAGAACCTTTTTGGAAATCAGCTAATCACAAGAGAGACTTTGGGTTTGGTGCAGATTCACCCACTGACTCTATACTTGGAATTTCTGTGAAGGGGTTAGGGTTATATTATATGAGCAAGCAAAATTCACTGGGCATGGCTTTTTGTCCCTCACTCACACCTCCCACGTGCCCAAACTCCTGAACCCTCCACCCTCTGTGAAGAAATCCCCAAAGGTAACAGCAGTGCTCCTGGTGCAGCCTGGTTTTGTCTGCCTGATATTTCTGAGAGAATGAAGGGAGTCCCTGGGAGCAGATTAGCTGCTGCATGTCTGCAGCTTAGCAGCACAGCTGGAGTTGAGATATTGCCCTCACCAAAGCACACAGCTTCCATTTATCACCTGAGCTCACAAACGGCCGTGTAGGGCCATCCCTGAGTGAGCCTCCTCATCAGGGCAACCCCTTGGGGCTCATCATCCCCCTGGCAGCCTGGGAGTACAACTTCCCTGGGCTGCTCAGGGTGGGAAGTGCCTTCCTGCTGTGTAAATCCATCAGGACATTAAGGCTGAGATTCATCTTCCTTCAGATCTCCACAGAGTAAACATTTTCAACTGCAGTGTAGCTGTTGGAACTCTGGTCACTGAGAATTTTGGGCTTTCTGTGCTGACAGGCACTGACCCTCAAGAAAACACTGCATTTGACCTGAGGACTTGGAAAAGGCTTCCAAAATTGAGTGATGGCACTGGGATTATGGGTGTGTAGTTGGAATAGAGGTGTGTAATATCACATGATGGAAAACTTAGAGTTTAAGGTTTTAGAATATAGTAATATATAAAAAGCAAGATGGAGGTTTTAGGGCGTAGGTCAGTTGTCCTTTTTTCTCCTTCTTCTTGATGGGTTTGGGTGGTATTTTGGAATTGGTTAGCAAAGCCCCCATTGCAGACCACAGGTGGTTGGTTATTTGGTTAAAAGTAAAAACAATTGAGGTGTCATTTCTTAATTGGACAGTTTGTCCCTGGAAAGACCTTGTAGAGATAGAGATGCAGCCATTTTTCACCTTGTTAGTTGGAGTGCTGCAGAACTCACAGTTTGTGAGGCTGTAACATAGGTAAGAATTGATAAACATCTGAGTCTGAACACAAAATATCATCTCGAGCATTTAATCCCGACTCTGGCAGAAAAGAAGATAAAACTGTAACATGTAGCCACCTGGACTTCGATTATTCCCTTAGCAGAACAACCATTTCAGGTTATGATTAGTCTGATATTAGACATTTATTGTAAAACCATCAATATCACAGGCCAGATCACCACTGACTGTAAATTCTTGTCCAGGTGAAAAGCTGGAACCAGATATTCCCCAAGGCCCCTTCCCACCCAAGCTGTTTTTTGATTCTGTGATGATGACCTCTCCAGTGCAATATGGTTATATTTATCCAAATCAGTTTATTAAAATCCCACATTTTTTCATTTGTTCTTTCCCACCACTGGTTTAAAACACAAAGCACTCACCTTTTCCTGGAGTTTTTTACCACTGTAGGCTGCTTATCAGAGGACAGGATTCCACTCTAACCCAAGAGTCAGTCAGCCACAAATAAATTCCTTATGAGGTAGCTTTGAGCTAAGATATCAAAATCTTCACTGGAGCAACTGTGGAGCTGTTATCTCTGCTGATTCAGCTATGGATAAGCAAGTTTTGGCAGAGAAATTATAACAAGAAGCTCCAGGGTGGTAGTTTTTCCTTCAGTACCTACTTATAGGAAGGAGCATGGAACAACTCCCTGTATTATCCAGCCAGTGGAACCACAGGGTTTTAAAAAAGCTGAGCATAAAACTTCTATTTTTAACCTTTTAAACACTTTTTTTGCTTTAGTTCCTCATAATTTCTTTCATATTTCAGTTTTGTTCCAGAATCTTCACCATTCACTGCTTGAAGAAAATGATACTGAGAATATTCTTTCTATACATAGAATATTTGGTGTCATGCATAAATTACTTCCCCCAAAAAAACTAAACAAGAAAGGAATGTATGAATAAAGAAAGGATAGCAGAATGAGTGCAGTGCTTCTCAGGAGTTCCTAAACAAAAATTTGGGATATATTAATCTTGTTACAGGGTTCATTTAGAGATTGTGATCCTTAATTTCATAAGTCCTCCATCATTCTCTTTAAGTTTTGCTAATTTTTTAGGCAACTTCCTCTGGACTCTGTTTTTTTTTGGTGAGTAAAGTGTTCCTCTGGCCAGCCTGTGCCAAGACCTCACCACCCTCAAGGGGAAGAATTTCTTCCTAAAAGTCAATTAATTCTTGATTGTAAGGAGTTTTTTCTGTTCCTCACTTGCTGCACTAAACAGGTTCTACTGAGATGTCAGGCACTCTGCATATTTTATGCTTAGGTTTGGGTGCTAACAATCCTGGTTTAGACATTCATGAGAGATTTATGCCCCCACTTCTGCATTTATTTGTGAGCACATCCATGCGAGGAATCAGATCAGATCAGATGCTCTTTGTTGCTTTGCTGGTACATCATCCTGGGTTATTCTGGCTGTAAATTCTATTGATGTAATTTTTCAGGTTCAGTGGAAAGTGAATGGGCTTTTTGAGAATTACTAATACCCTCTTCTTTTTGATCTACTATTTTTTTGTTGTTGTTGTTTAATTTAGTGCTGTAGTTCTTGAACAACGATTAAGACCCTTGCCCTCAAATGTGTTTTCTTTTGATGAACTGTTGTGCATGACTAACTTTAATCTTCTGAAGTCCATTTCCTGTAGGTTCTGGTCACCTAAACACTGTAGGGCTTGAGGAAAACCAGCCAGCCTCTTCTTCCAATGTGTAGTAAATCCTGAAATGTGGGCCTGATATTTCTGGGTCTGAGAGATTTTAGCCTGCCAGCAGCTGTTGACTTTCTCCCAAGGAAAATTTATCAAGAAAGCCTCTTCTCAAAACAAATCCTGGCAAACAACTCTCCTTTCTCAAAACAATCTTTCTCCAGGCTGTGTTTTGCTTTTCTAGTTCTCAAAACACTTTAGCTGTTTCCCTAGTTTAACCAATGGGATTAGAGAGGTGTTGTTCCTATTCACCAATCATGCCAAGTCTGTATCAGAACACCTGATAAAAAGGTAGTAAAGAATTAGACAATAAAGTTTTTTTCTATGCTCTTTGCCTTCTGAAATATTTAGTCTCTCATCTTTTTTTCATGTCCTACAACAACACTGAAACTTGTTTTTTCAGTTAGAGCTGTGAAGTCTGGATAAACTCCCCAAATCCCTTCTCTTCCAGAAGCCTTGTAACCCACAGCCTGTGGTTATGTCTGTGTGATCCCATTTGGCCCAGTTTGGTGCAGCAGATGATGGGAAGGTAATTTTGAGCTCTTTAAGGAGGTCTGTGTGTTAAAACCATGTGAGAGAAGTTAAATTTTTGAGCCAGTGGCACGTAGGCATTCCAGGACTGAAAAGAATGGGCATGAGGAGATATTAAAACCACCAGGGAAGAAACAGAGAACTGAAAGATGGCAAATCAACAGGACAAAGGGGCAAACAGGCCTGGCCACCAGAGATGCTCTGAATGCCACTTTTAGGGTCGTGTGCATTAATCTTTCATGTGGTGGAGAATGGAGCCTTGTTCTCCACAGTGTGTGTCAGCCTATAAATATTTGCTGTGTGGTTTTCTCTTCTTGATGCTCTGCTCATACACTGCATTTGTGCATGGCAGGAAATACCCAACAAACCTGATCTCCTGAGCTGGGATTTGGGGGGTGATGGCAGCCTCATGCCAGGCACTTACATCATGTACAAAAACCGTGTTGGAAAGGTCAAAGCAATGGGAAAAAAAAAAAGTTACTGACTTTAATGGATTTAATCTGAAAGTGAATAGGTTTAGATTAGAGACTGGGAAGAAATTCTTCCCTGTAAGGGTGGGAACCTGGCACAGGGTGCCCAGAGAAGCTGTGGCTGCCCCTGGATCCCTGGAAGTGTCCAAGGCCAGGCTGGATGGGGCTGGGAGCAGCCTGGGACAGTGGGAGGTGTCCCTGCCCATGACAAGAGGTAGGAATGTGATGATCCTTAAGGACCCTCCCAACCTAAGCCATTGCATGATTCTATGAACATTTGCAGGAATGACTGACTCAGGTGTTTTTCCCTGACAAGGAAGCACTTTTTTAGTGAATATTTTTTTTGATTGACATTTTATAATCTTCAATAAGAAACACAACCCTGCAAATCTGTGCCCCTCTCAAAAAGATGACGTTCATTTTGCAGAACAGCCCACGTTTTTCATGTCTGTGAAGAGTCACATGTGCAGTCCAAAAAAAAGTGATATTTTGCTTTATCCTTTTGATCAAAGTCTTACTCTGCTGAGGCTTTTTAGAGCAAACCTGATAAAATCCATTATACATTTTTCTCTGCTTCACTGCTGAATCAAAAGCCTCTGACAATTGACAATAGCGAGGCCATCTGTCACTTTGAAAACCTGTATTTTTCATGAAAGGAACAAAATCAACCTCTTTTGCCCCAGCAAGGAAGTAAAAAAACACAGACAACTCTTCCCATACATAAAACATAAAGCTTGTGAATAACACAGGGGCATGCCATCATTCCCATTATCACAACTGGAAGAATGGAGTACATGGAGGTGAAGTAACTGGTGAGAATCAGGCTGAACAGCCTTTGACCTGAGGCAGAGAAAGAGGCTGAGTGTCTTACAGAGTCTTTGTGCCAGGGGTCCACAGCTTTATCAGTGACAGACTGATCCACGAGATCACCACTTCTGCTTTCCTGGAAGGGAGCTGTGCTTCAGCTCCCCAGCTAAAATTCAACTTCTTTTATTGGAACTAAAAAATGGGACTGAATAAAGGGTGAAACTCCAGACACTCAGGAACTACTTCAAGCTTTGGCAACTTTGGTTCCTGTCCTTCACTCTTTTATCAAAAGCGGAATTCTCGGAACTCTGAAGAGTCATGATGGTTTGGGGTTTGGTGTTATTTTAGCTGTTTTGTGCTTTTTAAAAAAAAAAAAAAAACCGAAAAAACAAACAAACAAACAAACAAAAAAAACCACAGACAACAAAACAGACTGTAAGCATGAACACTTTATTTTTGTCCTTCTCCTGCACCTTCTACCAAGTGTGCTCTTCTTGCTGTGCTTAACGGATAGGTGTTTTTCAGTAGCACTTGTTTTTGTCTTTTCTCAGCATCTTGAAAAGATCACAGACCACTGAGGACCAAGCCCTAGCAAAAGGCTTTGCCTCCTGCTCCAGGGCTTGAAGGTGCTTGAAGGTTATGGGTGGTTAACACCCCTGGGTGTCTCTGAACAATTCTTACTTTAAATTCAGTGGCGTTGGTGAAGCAGCAGGTCGGGGTGCTGGGTTCTATGACATAAATACACAACACACCCATGCCCAACACAGCTGCACTTTCAGCATCTTTGTTGTGCACTCTCATGTTGAATTAAAGATTTCAGCCCAGCAGGTTTCAAGTGATGACCTCTCACACTTATGAGCAGCTTGATACCTCCAGATCACTTTTGGTATTGGTGTCAGACTCTGGAGCATGAGCTGAGCAGAACAGATTAAATCCTGTGGCTGTGCAAACATTA
Organism: Nicator chloris; assembly: GCA_013400495.1. Taxonomy (NCBI): domain Eukaryota; kingdom Metazoa; phylum Chordata; class Aves; order Passeriformes; family Pycnonotidae; genus Nicator; species Nicator chloris. Next base: position 36,034 of record WAAE01022878.1, on the reverse strand, counting down.
AAGTTTTGGATGCTAAAATACACAGGTGGGTCCAATGCTCCAGAGCATCTGGCAGACCTTGTGTGATCGATGAATAATCCTTTACTGCAGCCCACACAGTGCTGCCATCTCTTTATTTATTTATATAGAGGTAGAATTTATTCACATACTGGCACCAGGGAGAGGTGAGTTCAGTTCTAGAAATAACCACACTGAGACACAGATGAGTAATATTATTAAGCCTGTTAAATTATTGCATATTTTTCTCTTTTGCAACTCATGGAAAGTCCTGTTCTTTGCTGATGACTTTAGACATTTTTTCTCAGCAGTGCAAACTGAAAGTGATGTAATAAATTAAGAAAGTCTGAGCAGAATTTGAAGCATAATAATTATTCCAACTCATCATTTTTTGCCCTTGAATTTTTTAGCAAAACCAGTATGTCAGTGCTGCAAGATAGATGTCAGAAGGAGCAGGACTGGTTGTGAGATGTGGCACCTCCAGGAGTTACGGATTGTCACCTGTGCTTCACAGTGTATAAATGCCCTTTGGTTAAGCACCAAATGCTGGATGCTGACTCTGCCTCCAGTTCTGGGGTCCCCAGCACAAGAAAGACATGGAGCTGTCTGAGCAGATCCTGAAATGGGCCACAAAGGTGCTCACAGGGCTGGAGCACCTCTGCTATGATGGGAGAATGAGAGAATTGGGGTTGTTCATCCTGAATAAAGGAGAACTCTGGGGAAACTTTATTCCAGATATTCAATAAATGAAGGGGAGCTTAAAAAGAAGACAGAGATTTTTTTTTTTTTGCCAAGGCCCACAGTGACAGGACAAGTAGAAATGGTTTTAAACTGAAATAAGGTAGGTTTACATTTGACATTACAAAGAAATTATTTTTCTTTTTACTATGAGTGGTGAGTCACTGGAACAGGTTGCCCTGAGAAGTCATGGATAATCCCATCCCTGGAAGTGTGCAAGGCCAGGTTGCATGGAACTCTGTGCAAACTCATCTTGTGAAAGGTGTCTCTGTCTATGGCAGGAGAGTTGGGATGAGATTGACTTGGGTCCCTCCAAACTTTTCTGTGATTTTGGGAAGACATCCTTATTTATCTATGAACCTTTTCACAGACTAGTGAGTCTAAGAGCATGAGGATGGCCACAAGCAACCAGAGCCAATCTCACCAAGATCAGCATCCCACTAGCACTGGTGCTTGTTCATGGGAGAGTTTAGGAGAAGCTCAGCTATAGTGATATCACCCTGCTGTGTTCTCCCAGCCTCCAGTGAATTGTAGTTTGGAGACTTCCTGAAAGAAAATTTTGTCTTTATAATAATGATCCTCAATGGACTTTGTCATATCAAATTTCTTCAGAGTTTTCTGTACATGACAGTGTTTGGCCTCTGGAGCTTCCTTTGGTGAAGAATAAAAGTTTAGCAAGAAGTTTTATGAAGATATTTATCCTTCTGCTTGTTTTGTATGAATCACAAATAGCCTTCACTTCCATACTGCCTATAATCTGCCTTTCAGAATATGTCTATTATTCCCAGAGTTCAGGTGAATCTCCTGTCATTGTACCTGGAGAAACCTGCATGAATTTTTTCATGCCAAAACTCCATAAATATTGACAAATTTGTTTTTTATCTCCAAGCTGGTATGAATTTCAAAAAGCTAAACTGTGTGGTAAACATGTTTTTCCAGGGTTTTCTTTTATTGTTTCTTTGCTTTTTTTTTTTTAATCTTCCTGTCATCCCTACCACTTCCTTGTCTTTTACTGTTTGAATGCCAAACTAGACAAGGGGGATTCTTCACCTCTAGCAATGCATTTTCAACCAGAGAAATGTGGGATTTTCCCTGGTGCCCAATTTGGATTCAAGAGACTTTGCTGCCCTTAATGGAGCTGCCTCCATTTACGTCAGCCAAGAAGCTCAGCTCCTTCCTGAGGATAATGAGAGCACTGAGAGAATCGTCCCTTGATGTGGAGTATTCTTTAGGCTGGGAAAGCCCATTTCGTGTTGCTCCTAACAGCTCCTCTCTGCTGCAGCTGACACAGTTCTCAGCTTCCTCACAAGCAGCAAGCACAGAGGCTCCTCAGGACCAAAGTATGAGCTGAATGAAAGAGGAGTTATGGCTGTGACGTTGCCATAGCAATCCAAGTTCATGCCTGATGCCAAAATGGTACCACTATAATCACCCATCAAAGTGGCCAGTTGCCATGGCAACCCTGAAAGGCCCAGGACTTCAACTTCAGTATCTCCATAGTTGAAAATAAATAAATAGGGCTGCTAGTGTTTTAAATAATTAGAGGTTACATCTTTACAGTACCATTCTATGATCACGACACGCTGAAGGCAAACCACTTGCTAAACACCCTCAGTAAATCCCACACTTTGTCAATAACCACTGTGTGCACCACTACCACACGGGACAAAGTTAATTTCCTTTTTCCTCACATGTAGAAGTGTTCCATGGCCTGCTGCCTGCTGGAACGTGTGTTGAGACATCCTGCTGCATGTTCTGGGGCTGGCTTTGATGTTGGGGTCTGGGAATGTGCTGCCCAGGGACTTGTTCCTCTGAGGTTGCAGCAGTGGTAAGAAGAAGGGAGTGAAAAAACCTTTGGTTACATAATAAAATTTTGGTAGAAGTCACTTCAAAACTGCTGGGTTTTTTTTTATTATTTTTTTCCTTTCTGCCTACCTTTTGTATGTATATGCATGAAATGCAGCCTGAATGGCAACTAAATGGGAGTCAAAAATATCCCAAGTCTACTGAGGAGAAGAAGAAAATCCTTTAATTTAAAGTGCATATAATTGGCAGGATGCTAGTGGGGAGCTGGACTCTTGCCTAGCTGTAAGTCAATCTTTTTCCTGTGTCACACGCCCCAGTGATGACATTTCTGACATTAGCATTTTAAGGACTGAAAGAGTAGAAAACCAAAGTGAAAAACATTATAATTCCAACTACTTAATGGGGAAAAAAAAATCTCTTCATATCTCCACTTCCTCTCATCAGTTTCTGTATCAGAAGAAAGGGACTATCTGCCCATTTTGGGTGATCCCAACTGGAATCCCATGGCCAAAATCACAATTCAGTTTCAGTTTCAAAAGGTTTTGCCTGTACAGTCTCACCCTTAATTGGCAAGTCCTTACAGCATGTCTAAGGATGAGAGTTTTTTACTGTATCTTGCAAATATTCAGTCATGTAGAACCTACATATGCTCTAATGAGTTAGGGCACAGAAAATACTGTAAGTAGGTTATGAGGAGCTGTTTCTTCATGGTATCATGGAATGGCTTGGGCTGGAAGGGATCTTAAATCCCATCCAGTTCCACCCCCTGCCATGGGCAGGGATATTTTCCACTGTCCCAGGGTGCTCCAAGCCCCATCCAGCCTGGCCTTGGACACTTCCAGGGATCCAGGGGCAGCCACAGCTTCTCTGGGCACCCTGTGCCAGGGCCTCCCCACCCTCACAGGGAAAAATTTCTTCCTAAACTCTAAACCAAATTCCCCTCTTCAGTTTGAAGCCATTCCCTGTGTCCTGTCCCTCCATCCCTGTCTCCAGTCCCTCTCCTGGAGCCCCTTTAGGCCCTGGCAGGGGCTCTGAGCTCTCCCTGGAGCCTTCTCCTCTTCAGGTGAGCAGCCCCAGCTCTCCCAGGTTTTTCTTCATTTTCTTCCTGTCTGGAACAGGATTTTGCATTGTGTATCAATGCAAAATGCCCAATATTTGAATCCCATGAGACAAGTTTAACCTGTTAACCTTGATGCTAATTTCTCTACTGGTGGCCTTGCTTAGACAATAGGTCATAAATGAAAACAAATCCTAGGAGATTTCTGACTTCTCCACCTACAGCAACAACCACTCATTTACTATTGCCCAGGATTTTTTAAAATCCTTCTAACACTAGATTTTGATTTTTTTCTTGTTGGCTAAAGCCTCTGAGTTTATTGCTAATGGGAGAAAACTTGGTAGAACTCCAGGCAATCATTTTTGGATATTATATCCAGTTTCTTCCAATCCTCTATTTTTTGCTGGGAATATTGCCAAAAATGCAAAAGATAGCAACGTTTGGAAAAGATATTTTGAGTGTTGGGCTCTTTCCCTTGTAAGGAGGTTACAGTTAAGTACACAATGACATATGTTATATTTTTTATGAATCTGTAGTGATAAAATCACCAGGCCATTTTACATTATTAATGCTGAAGGAAACAGGAAGTTAATTAATAAACCCACACTGATTAAAAAAATTCACTTTTTTACAGGACTGTGCATTGAAATAGAAATAAATAATTTTGCACATTTTAAATGGCCCAAGGAAGTAATTGTAAATAGTTTTCATTCCTTGCAAAGTTAATCAAGTATTTCCTTATTACGACGTTATCCTGTATTCTTACTTTTCATAAACCATGAATCATGGAAGTGAAAAATCAGAATTTAACATCCCAAGGTCCATGAATCAGCACCATGCTGATACTTTCCTTTCGTTCTCCTTTATTTTCCTTATAATTCTCACATTTCGATTTCAGAGGTTATTATTTGTGCTGCATTTTTGTCATCTCCTACTCAATCAAAAGCCAACTGGTATCAAAACACCTTTCTCTAATCCCCCCAGCAGTACTTGTTCTTTACTCAATCAAATACTGTCATCAGCAAAATGTCACAGCACCATTCACCCTTTCCTGCTCTAAATCAGTTACAAATATTTTGACCACCCCAGGTTATAGCAGAGCACTCAGAAGGATTCCACTGTCAAAGTCATCCATTGGGAGAAATAGTTATTAATTCCTATCATCGCTTTCCAACTTTTTATATCACTTTTTAACCAAATAATGTCCTTCCCTCTAATTCAGCAATAATTAGACAACCTTTTTAGCAGTTGTTTGGCCCAGGCTTTTGGGATGTAAAAATCCCTAGTGAACAGAGCACAAAGGGTAGGAGTTTCCATCAAGTGAAAATGGACCACATAAGGAAAATATGACAATTTCCCCAAGAAAGAGTTTTGCAAACAAATGCTTTCATCCCTGTCATGTTGCTCTCAGAGGAAATGTTTGCATTGATACAAATTGTAGATGAAGAAAGCTCTAAACTGATAGTTCACAATTTTACACAGATACTCACATTTCCTTGAAAAACCTTTTATCAATATTTCTGCATTAATTGTAGAGAAAGTCGTCATTTCCTTTCAGTGAAGATTCTGATTCACCACGGCTCCTGCTTTTATTGGCAATTCCAGGTGGTTTTTAGTATTCATGATATTTCATGTCTCTATATTACTGATATTCTCTTTTTCTACTCATATAAGGTAGTTATTCAATATTATATTAATTAAATCTATGAAGTATTGTTCACCACATGTAAGGTTTGTAATGCAAATGATGCTTTATCATTTACACCCTTAGGCCACGATTCCATTTAACAGGAAATCTGAGGAGAGGCATCTGAACACCAGATCAAAAACAACCATAACCTCACAGAGCAAGAATATCAACTTATACAGAGATTAACTTCAAATTTATTCCAAAAACAGAACAATGAAAACGACAGGGCAACATGTCCTGACAGTCTCGAGGTCAGCTCAAATACCATCTGTACCCTTCAGCAGACACCATTCAGCTTTTAAGACAGTAGTTGCTATAAATACTAAACCATGGGAGGGTTTCTTGATTAATTTGAAAGGAATACAAGTGTGTACCCACACCTGGGTCATCTTGAATATGTTTTGATGGGCAATCTGGTGGTGCATACATCTTGCAACCATAAAACCAGCCTGGCTTACACAACACTTTAACCCAAAAGGAGCCTCCTGGGCTATAGTTTGGGCATGATTTAGCCAAGACTTCTCTGTTTGAGGACTCATTTACGCCTTGTTTTTGTCTGAGATGTGATTGTCTCAAAGTCCTGAGAAATTATGTACGGTGGTAGTGACAGAATTCATAATTGTCACATTTTGGTGCATTTTGTCCCTCCCTCCAGAGCTTAATGACATCACAGATCTTTCCCAAATCCAGCTGAGAACCAGGAATCTATCTCTTCATCAGAGTAATAATTTCCCCCCCATTTGCCCTTCCACTGGTGCTGGTGACACCTACTCTGAGTCATGTGCTGAAGCAGCACAGGGGATGGGTGGTTAAAGCTTTGCTGAAGCTGAAAGATTCTCCACAGAGCAAACCAGATGTCTTTGCACATCTATAGTGGCTCAAATGCATCATTCATTGAAGGGGGACAGCTTTCATTCAGAAATAACAGCTTTGGAGGAAGATTTCAGCTGGCGTGGCATTTTAGCAGAGCTTTGGGTGTGATTCATGTAAGAGTCAAATGTGCACACACATATATTTTTATAGATATAAATATATATGTGTGTGTGTGTATGCACGGCAGATGATTCAGGCTTTTATTTCCCAGATGGTTGCTGTGACCCAACTTTTCTGAGGCAAAGATAAGATTTGTTATACAATTTGTTATGTAAGCAGTTTTCCCTGCCACTACCTCATTAAAACGCCTGTGAAGGGAGTGAGAACGAGCTGAACTGGGTGAATCAAACCTTTGGGTGAGCACTTGTGAAAGGACAACCTGGTAATTTTGCAGGGGTTTTTTTGTGAAGTAACTAAAGCTGATCATTTAAAAGTTGGCCAAAACCTGCAGGAGCCTTGAGTGATAAAACAGAAAAAAAAAAAAGGCAATGTGAAAGAGAGCTGATTTAAGATTGGGTATCAGGAAGAAATTCTTTCCTGTGAAGGCAGTGAGGCCCTGGCCCAGAGAAGCTCTGGCTGTCCCTGGATCCCTGGAAGTGTCCAAGGCCAGGCTGGATGGGGCTTGGAGCAACCTGGGATAGTGGAAAATGTCCCTGCCCATGGCTGGGGGTGGAATGAGATGAGCTTTAAGGTCCCATTCAATGCAAACAATTCCATGTTTCTGTGATTCTGTGAAAGAAAGTTTACCAAAAGAGTGAATCTCTGGCAACTTTCTGTATTCCTGGTGTCTCCCCAGTACCCCGCGTCTGCCCTTTATGTCCGTTTTATAAAACTACCAGAGTAGAAACCTCAAATTAAACTGCAAACAAAAGGTTGACGGAGTTAGGCAACATTTACCAACTTAGAAAAGTGTAAGGAGAGGGTTGGGAGTGTTTATCTCACTTTTATCCCTCTCTAGGTGAATCCTATGCTTATGAAAAGGAGATCCTGAGTGGGCTGAGTCCTCTGGGCAGTATGAACACTCTAGATGAACATCTAAGCTGACAGGGAGGGAAAAGACACCAAAACAAGACCTGCTGCCACATTCCGTCCTCCTCCTGGTAAGAAACTTCAAGGCAAGGGGAAAATATAAAGAAAAGAAATAAAACTTTTTCAGTCTTTCTGATTCATGGATAAAATGGGCTGGGAAGGAGTCGTGGAGGCACAGAGCACTGCTTTCCACAAGAAAGAGGGAAAGCATTTTGAGAAACTCTCCAAGAGTGCGAGGCCATAAACAGCCAAACAGGGAAGGCACTTTGGTCCTTATTTATAGCAACATTTATTTAATTTGAGAGGAAGATTGAAATTCAATCCTCAACCAAACTACGTGAGGATTCAGAAAGGGCACAGAGTATGAAAAAAGCTTGGAAGGAGAAAAGCAGCCACCTCTCCAACAAAGAGAAAGTGCTCATGCCCTCACCTCACCTGTGCTTTGTCTGTGGAAACAGCCTGACCCCAGCTGCTAAACTGAGCTAAACGGAGTGAATTGAGACAGCCTGAGACGGGAGGACCCCCGTGGACTCAGGAGCAATTACTTGGCTTGGCTGAAAACATCAATAGTGTGTGTCAGAATAGAACCCCAGAGCCACGGCGAATAGGAAATATGAACCCTTTGGCTGAGTGTGGAACTGAAGACCTGCTGGGAGATTTCAGCTCTTTATGGCTGGGTTGTTGTCAACCTGTCACTGCATGGGAATGAAAGGAACAACTGTAAAGCATTTGTCAAGGTTGATTTTAACAAAGGCAGGTGCTGCTTTGATACCTTGCCAGTGATTTGACTCTTCTATTAAACATTGTCTAAACTCCACCTTATCCTACCTCTATCTGGAGGGATTGAAAAGAATATTTCTGGAAGTGAAATTTCCTTCTGAGGCAGCATTTACCCAGGAGAATTCAAATGAAACGAGGTTCCTCGTTACATTGATCAGTATGGAGTAAAAAATCTGCAGCTGAAACCCGTGGCTGAGCAAAGTTATGGCTCAGATTAAATCCTGGTGTGGGTTTAAGACCTTCAGGTTAAGTGAAGATCTTTTTGTCTCCCTGTGGATTGTGTCTACTCAGTTAAACCGCCATACAGGGCTATTTAAAGGTGAAATAGAAGCTACTAAATATTCAATAATCATGCTAATCAGTGATGGACAATTCGTACCCCTACAACCCAAAGCAACCGGGTGCCACCTCCCTATTCACTCAGTGATGCCCTGGATGATGTGGTGTGAAGATTTTGCTCCACCCTGTTGCGCTGGCTGTCGATGTTGTCTCAGATGTCCTGACCTCCCTGGCCCGCAGCTGGGAGCTGGAATGTGGCAGTGTTGGGGGTGTGTGATGGATCTGGGAAGTGGGGATGATGCCAGCTTCACCTGCAAGAGCTGCCTCAGAAATGGCAGATCCTTCACCAGCCACCAGCAGGTAAAGTTCCCTTTCTAAAGCCAAGCAAACAATGAGGTGTCTGGCTAGGAAAGGAACCCTGGGTCAGTTCTAGCCCAAGGCTGTGTTCTGACAGCAGGAGGAACATTTCACAACCTCATTCACATTTTACTTCATTTCTGGGCTTCTCCACATAACAATGATTTAAGAGAAGAAGGTGCTAAACTGCCTTCTTCTCCAGAAATGCATTCCTGTAAAAGTCTGTTGTTTTTTTTTTTTAACATGGCTTGGGGCCGTGTAGTCTGAAATGTCCAAGCACCACACTTTTTTTTTTTTTCTCTCAAAATATATATTACAGTAGAGAAAATACTGCTATTACACTTCACAGCTGATTCAGGGTTGGGTAGGAGAAGAGCAACAAATATCTGGCAATTAGGAGCAGCCTCTAATACATGGCCTCAGTGCCCTCTGTTTAAGGGGGATAGGAACACAGGTTATTATTTCTGCAGGAATTTCTATATTTCCTGATTTCTCAGCACTGCTGTTCTTCCCCATCCTCTTTTTCTGGGAGAAAAGGAGCAGCTGATGTTACTGATGAGCACAAAGAAATGGGCTGTTACATCTGCTCAGATGGCAGTGATTTCTCTTGAAAGGAAATGTAGTTCTTTAGATTGAGTGTCTGACAGACTTTTCTACCATGTTAAAAAAATACAGAGTGAATCCAACTGAAATAAATAGAATATGGGGCCTCTTAGCATCACATAAAAGCTCTGACTTGAAATAGCAGCTCAAAATACCTCTCTTTTTAGCTTTTTATAGAGTAATAATTCAGCTGCCTGCTCAATTTCAAACTTTAAACTCCTATGTAGATTTAGGCTGCTAAATAAAAAATTCTTTTCCTTTTTCCTCTTTAGGTTTTATTTCCCTTCTCTTTCCCTTTGCAATGTATGTCAAATAAACTTATTATTCAAGCAGCCAAATGCCTCCCTTTCCTACCCATAATCTGCTTCCTGGTATTGCTGATGCCACATCATGCTTTTCTGTTTATCTCAGGCTGGGCTTAAATAAAAGTGCTGGGCTAAAATACTGTGAACTAAGCTGTGACTCAATTTTTTTTTTTTTGCTTGAAAATCCAAACTGAGTGTGTGGGGGTATGTTTAGACAAGTAAACTTTGAGAAAAGTGGCTGCTTTGACTCTCCAAAATGATGAGGAAATGAGAAGGATTTTTTGAGTTGGAGTTTGAGCCAGGCTTAGAGATTCAGAGGAGAGGCTGCGACCTAGGTATGCACTCTGAGACAACATATTCCACCAAAAACATACTGGAGTTGTACTGGGAACTGGAAAAAACCTTCCCAGTTTCTCACCTTGATTTAGGAGAGAAGATTCAAGGGAATGTCTAAGGGCCAAAGTCAACACTTCAGTGGATAAGCTGAACTCAAATAACAGGGATTTATTGGCATTTTGGGGCAGCGTTTTAATAAAAAAGTATTCAACTGAGCTGAGGTATAAACCCAGAAGAACGTGACACATTGCAAAGCCTAAGTCCACCTTTCCCAAGATGAAAATGTGCCTTTAAACTGTGAGACAATTCTTTCTTTTCCTTATCACTAATAGCTGGTACACCCAAACGTTTCCCTTTGGCGGTTGCAGCGCTCCCTGGGAGGTTTCCCTCCATCCTCCCTGTTCCCTGCTGGTTCTTGCTCTGTGCTGATCTAAACCCACTTTCAATTAACACAGGGCATCCAAAACGGGGCTGTCTTACCTGTGCTGGCCCACAGGCATGCTCAAAACGAGCCTTCAGAAAATCCTGAAGCAGTTTAGGACCTTCAAACACCACCTAGTCCAACCCCTGGAATGAGCATGGACATCTCCAACCACTGAGACTGCTCAGAGCCCAACCCAACCTGACCTTGAATGTTTCCAGGGATGTTTCCAGTACCTTAAGGGGGTCATAAAAAGGAGGGAAATGGACTTCCTCTTGCTTTAAACTGACAGAGGGCAGGTTTAGATCAGCTGTTAGGGAAGAATTCTTTACTCAGAGGGTGGGGAGGCCCTGGTACAGGGTGCCCCGAGAAGCTGTAGCTATCCCTGGATCCCTGGGAGTGTCCAAGGCCGGGTTGGATGGGGCTTGGAGCACCCTGGGATAGTGGAAGATGTCCCTGCCCATGGCAGGAGGTAGAACTGGATGAGATTTAAGGTCTCATTCAATCCAAACCACTCAGTGATTTTATGGTTCTACAATTCTCTGTGTGTTTATTACACTGGTGTTCTGTGCTTTCTAAGAAATGGCAACTTTCTACATTTTAGGACATTTCTAAGCAGTGATCCTCAATTTCTTCACAAAATCCTCTTTGCATAGAGCATCCCAAACCTTTTATGTTTTTACCAGTAACGCGCAGTCAGATATTGAAATTTCTCCCTTGCACGACTTTGTAAACAATGAGAAAATAAAAAAAGCAGTCATGTTAACATGGCTTGTTTCTACTTTGGAGAGCTTGTAACCGCTGGTCTCGTGCATTGTATTTCCAGAACGTTTTCCATGGCAGGGCTCTCTCCACGCAAGCACGACGTGATACTTGCTGTGTCTGCCTCTCCTCTGAGGCTCTCTGCAGTCTCACACGTAGTCTCTTCCACAGGCCTGGAATTCTCCGTGTGGACATTTCTGTCCCTTCCCAAAATACGTCTCTCCCATGAAGCACGACACGAACGTCTTGCCAAAACCCCTCCCGTTTCACTCCCCATCTGCTGCGTCTTCTTCCCCGTTTGGACAGCAGCACCTAATTTTAGATAAATCCTAGCAAATTCCAGGCATTCAGCCGAAGCCTAAGTTAGAATCCTCGTCATCAAATTGCACTCCTGCTATAGACAAAGGGTAAAAAACATTCCTGTCTTTCTTTTCTTTCCCTCGATCTTCTTTACCCCGGCTTCAGAGGGGATCTGCAGGGCTGGCCTTGCTTCCAGCTAGTTCTTTAGGAAAGGTGAGACAAAAACAAGTTCAACCGTTTTGCTTTTCAATTTGTTTTTCCTGGTGTGCTTACCTTTATACTTAACAGTAAACATGAAAGTGTTTTATTTAAACATTACTGAAATCTGTAGGATTTTAGGTATGAAATTATGATTCTTGCTGTCAGAGAGACGTCGTGTTTTAAATAAAGCTTTGTACAACTTGTATGTGAGGTAAACTGCATAATAAATAAAAAATAATCCAATAAATCTACTTATGTCAGAGATTGACATCTTGAAATATTCCAGGATGTTTTTTTCCATTGGTCAGTTTTCAGCTTATCTTTTATTTTTGTACAACACCACAAAATTGTTGTTGTTCAAAGACAAACCCACACTAAATTTCTTTCTCTCAAGTCATTAAAAATGTCATGTTCTATGAAAAGAACAATACTGAGATGTTCCTTCTTCCTACATGGAGCTGTAATAAAAAATTTCATTCTCTTGTCAGTTAAAAGAGTATTTTCTCCTTTGGCTACTGTTATCACTTGAGCAAATATCTGCAGTTAAGACTCTCTTGGATAAATCACAGCACTAACTAGAAGCTATTCAAGTATTGACTGATAGATGACAGAAACAAACTCCTACCTCAGTTCTCTCTGTCCCAGTAATGACTATTTATATAAATTTCCATATGACCAATTCCAGTGCTTTTATCCCACATTTTATCCCACATTCTAGTGCTCCAGTTGTCCTAAGGTATGGGTTGATTGGAGTTGGCAAACAGATGAAATCAAGGTTGGGTTGACAACTGTCATGGAACTGGAAGTAATCAGTTTTTCAGGCTTGTTGTTTGATGATTTGGGGGTTTTTTTGTTTGTTTCTGTGTGGTTTTGTTTGGGGGGGTTGTTTGGTTTGGGCTTTTTTTGTTTTGTTTTGGGGGGCTTTCTGTTGTTCAGTTTGGGGGTTTCTTTTGGTTTTGGTTTCATTTGTTTTAGGGTTTCTTTTGGTTTTGGTTTCATTTGTTTTGGGGTTTCTTTTGGTTTTGGTTTTGGTTTTGTTTGTTTTGGGTTTTTGGTGAGGTTTTGTGTTTTGGTTTGCTGTATTTTTTAATCACTGTGCATATGTTTTTTTTTCACCTACTCACTACCAAAGCCTTCTACTAAAACCCTCATGATATCAAACGTGCTCTCTGCATGTGGACAATGCTGCAGCTTAAAGGAAAATGTTTTAAAGCTGTCAAGAAACTGTTGTTTTCCAGATGGCTGATCAAATGGGGGACAGAGACACATAGGGACTGGCTTCAAAAGATGGATTAATAATGGATGTTGCTCACTTGTGATGGAGTGGGACAGAGACAAAGCAAAGGGAATAAAGCTGATACTGAGCACAATGTAATCAGGACTTTTTAAAGCTCCCTGTTCCTTTGTTTGAAAGCCTGTCATTCATTCTAGATGTGCAAATGTCTTGATAGATTATTTAAGGGCTACTTGTGTAGAACAGCAACTCAGATTGCTACCAGGTTCTGAAGTCATGGATTTAACAACAGAATGTGAAAAATCTCAGCTTGAACAGCGAGTCTCTGTGCTCGGAGTGGAAATTCATAAATTAGGGATTATTTTTTGCTCATTCTCCTCTGGCTGAACTCTGTAAAACCTCCCTAATGAAACCTTCAGTGGAAGATGGTTCACCCTGTTTTGACGCTTGGTAGAAAAGATTTCAAAGTGCTGCATAAAGATAAGGAACTTGGTGCCAGATGCTTGGAAGCACTAGAGACCTCCATGGCCATGAAATCCCACTGAAGTCATTTCAAGACCAGGTATCACAAGGCTTCTGGGACACCAGGGAGGTGTGAGAACCCTCAGGATGGGTTGGATGACCTGAAGCATTAGCTGAAACACTGTAGAGTTCCAGTCTGGGTTGTCATCACCTGTCCACTTTGTACCTCCCTGGATAAGACACTCCACAAAGGTACCAGGTGGGAATCTGTGCTTGCATCTCTGATAACATTTTGTCATATTAGAGCTTTAGGCATGAAAAAAAGTTGGTCTCACGCTCACAGGCACTAAATTAACGGTGTTGTCTGCTTTCTCCTCCACAACCTTGGCAAACTTGTGCTGAGATAGAAAAATCAGCCATGGAATGGTACAGGTGAGGGAGCAGAGCTCTGAGGGGTGAAGGGTTTCCAGTAAACATCCACAATTCCATGGCAGAAGTGGAGCTAAATCCCCACAGGGATTTAAATGAAAGATGCAAAGCCATGTGTCTTCCAGCTTTCATTTGCCCATCTCCACTACCAAGCCTGGCAATGCAAGAGTGAATTGAGGTCAGTGGGGAGCTTGGTAATTATTTGGATTTCTGATTTATAAACTGCATTATCCCTGCTATTGCTCCCCTTCACAGCTGTGACCTTCACACATCTCAGTCACACTTCTTGATAGCCTCAGAGACACAATCTCAGCTGCAGGTTTTCTTCCCTCTCCCAAAGTTAGAAATTGAGATTCAGCATAAAGTTTACTCTGACTTATGGCTGAGTTTTGAAAGTCCTGGCTTGTTTTTTGGTTTGCTTTGTTTTGTTTTTTTTTTTCACTTGATGCACACATGGATTTAACTTCAGTGCAGTTCTGGCTTGATCATTTGTATCTTTTGACACCAGAAATTCTACGTGAAATACAGGAGTATGCAGAAATTAATATTAATAATGAAAATGGTGCTGATACAGGATGAGAGAAAACTGACATGAGTTAAAGCAAGAAAGATTTGGTATAAAGAGAAATATTTCATCCATTATGACAGTCAAGGAGTTAAAAAGGCTTCCCAGAGAGGCTGTGCAGCAAAAAACATGTAATTTATCTATTTCACAGAACCGTTTTTCCTTGAATTTAGAAGCCTCATTAGTCAAACTACAAAGACAATAGAAATATTTTAATCAACATATTTGCATTGGACAAAGCCTTTGCTACTTTTCTTGATTTTTTCTGAGACTTTAAAAAATGGTAAGGACTGGAAACCTAAATGTTATGTGCCACTGAACTTAGAAGAGGAAGTTTTCTGTTTCAGGATGAGTTTTTTCTTTTCCTTTCCTATATGGAAGGAGCAAAAACTGAATAAAAAGTTTTGGGTTTTTTTTGCTTGAGATTTTGCAAAACCCTGTGCACACTAAAAATACCTTTCTTTTCCTGCCTTTTTTTTTTAATTTACACAACTCTCTTTGTAATCAGTAAATTACCCTCTAAATCTATGTAAATCTCCTCCCTTCTTTAGTTATCCTGGTTCTGCTGTACCTTTCCTTTCCCATTATCTGGAGAAAGGAGAGTAAAATTCACCCTCCCCCAGGGCTGAAGATTGGCATCACCTTGGCACAGAAAAGGGAGCAGGGGAAGCTGGTTGTGTTGCTTTGGTCGTCTGTGCTTCCTCTCGTGGTGCTGCTCGTGTTTGATTAGCCTGCTTAATGAAGAGCATCTTGTTAAAATTAAAGATCTGTCGTATTTAGCATAACCTTGCCAATTGTTAATTAGTATATTGACAGGAGAACGGGTTGGATTTCACTTTCCAGCAGCATCTTCTCCCCTCCCCAGGCCTGTCCTGCCAAAATAAAGATCCTTGCAGTCACAACATGTTTGGGAGTCCCGTATGCCACGTCTGCCTTGGAGCACTGGTGCACAGGGAAGATACATAAATTATTAGCAAAATCCAGTGTGAAACCTCAAAGCACAGGAGACTCAGGGCTGGGGAATCCTTTGTGTCACTAATTTATCACGTAGATACAGATTTCACATCCTATAATGCTGTTTTCCCTGGTTTGGGCAGGTTCTGGTATTCATTCAGGCTCTTGAACAGGAGCCCATTGGTACAAAAGCTGAGTTTATAATCTATTTCAGAAGCAAATGTTTTGTTTGCCCTCTTTCAGCTGACTGAGGTGCTTAGAATCTGATCTTTAGCCTCCCCTAGGGCAGCTTTGGGATTTTTATGGGGTGTCACTCATTCATATCTCTTGCCTGATGCTTTTCAGTTGAAGAGAGAGATGTGATTAAAAAAAATCTTTGACCTAAATTGCTGAGAGCTCTGCACAGCATCACTGTCAGTTTGACACAGGATTCAGGGGAGGTCTCAGAGGGTGCTGGAACCTTTTATGTCCTTTCAACCATCAGGACTTCTGCATTCAGAGAGCCCAGTGGAGCTCCCACTCAGGACCAGGGGAAAGGAAAGTCTTTCCACCCACCCCTAATGTCACACTGATCTGCTGTTGCCTCTAGTCCAACTCACCCATTAAACCCTGGACCACGACCAAACTACTTCTGTGGTGAAAAGACAGAAGTATTGATGGATTGATTGATTGATTGATTGTAATTTCAGGGAAAATTTTAGTGGGAGTTTGTTTGTAATTTCAGTGTAGCAAGAGTGTGGCCAGTGATGGAGCTGGTACCAGTGAGGGACCAGGATTCACACATTTGGGAGAAGGACAATTAGTGGGGATGTGGAGAACATTTTGATGGCAATTGGCAGGTGAGGTTAGGTCAGGGTTGCTGTCACTTTATATAAATCAGGGGCAATGCTTTGCATTTGTCTTTGGGGACAGCTGCCTCATTTCCTCGACTGTGAAAGGTGCTCAGGCCTTTAATGCAAACACCCAACTGCCTGAAATTAAATAGTTTATTAGGTCTTCTATCACCTACCTCTCCTTGTAGCATTCATAACGGCCCAGCCTGATTTTAAATTTCTCTACAAAAAATTTGTTTTTTCTGCTCTTAAATCAGCTTGCAAGTCACTTTATGAATAAAAGCACTAAAAAGGATTGCAAAGAAAGAACCCTGTAGAAAGCTATATTTATTTTTCTTAGCCCTAAGATACCATGGTCACAACATTTGTCAGTTCTATCCATGTCAAATTAGACCCTGGCTCATTAATTTCTGCCCAACAGTTGGTGTCCTAATGGCTCAATGATTGACACGTTGAAGCTATTATCTTCCATTCAGTTTGATCATCCTCAGGCAGGAGCCTGTAGTGATCTCCTCAGTGTTTGTGACAGCTCTTCTGGATCAGAGTTAGCTCTCCAACGTGACATGGGAAAAGCAAGCCTTCATTCACAGGATGGATGTTTTACTAAAGGAATTTTATTAAAGCAGCATGTGGAGAAAAAAAAAATTTTTAAAAAGAGAATTGATTTAAAAAAAAGGATAAAAGGACACAGTGAAACTTCAAGCAAAAAAGTTTATCTTCTGAAGATATGGGACCATGGAGGACAAGAATCAATAATAGCTGAGGTCTGGAAAGCCCAGCTGTTGAACATTTCATGGTTACTTTCTGTGGGAGCTGCTGGACTGAATAACAGGCAGACAAATAGGGCAGGTTATTTAGAAAGCAGTTCCTTTCCAAGTGGTTCAAGATGTGATAAAGGGGTCAGGACTTTTACAGAAGAGTGATTTCACACAGTAATGCTCAAAATATCTTGGACCCTAAGAACTGGTTCCATTTGTGAGCAAATTGTTCTGTCATAAAATCCTAGAATGGTTTGGGCTGGGAGGGACTTTAAAGACCACCCAGTTCCTACCCCCTGCCCTGGGCAGAGCACCTTCCACTACCCCAGGTTGCTGCAAGCCTCATCCAACCTGGCCTTGATTCTCCTTCTTTCTTCTCTTTTCCAAGCCTACATCTCCCAAACAGAGATGTGTGTCTGGTTCTTCTTACTAAAGTCAAGATCAGCTCCCCACCTCCCACACCCTTGGAGCCCCAGAGGAATTTTTTTTGCTATAAAGAGTTCAGAAAATATAAATCAAGACCAAAACTGTTCCTTGTGCATCTGTCCCCATGGGGCAACATGACTTTTGGGCTACCAAGAAAGCTGGGTCCCACAGGTGAATTCCCTGTGATTTCTCATGAATGAAACAAGGGAGACCTTTATGTCCTTTATGTTGCTTTCATCTCAAAAAAGGAAAGCAAAAATAACAGCAGGAATGTTATCCCTACATGAAAATATCTTAAAAACTTCAGAGTGAGCAAGAGAAAATAAGCTGGCAGCAACCTCTATGAGAAATAAAACTAATCACTGAACAAAACTGAGAAATCAACCTCCTGGATAGCTAAATGATTTTCTTTGCAGGCTTTTTGGTATAATTCTGCACTAAAAATGCAATTCACTGCGAGCTTTAATAGGAGGATTTAAAGCAAGGAAACCCAACCAGCCAAACCAATTTGAGAAAAGCTCTGGTTCTGTGCACTGTGCAGGCTCGGCACAGAGCCAGCAAACACGTGCGTGATGTGCGCTCCGTTCCCTCAAAAATTAGCTTTGGACAGGAGCTGTTAAGCACTGTGGCCTGATCCATGATTGCATCCAAAAATATCCCAACATCTGGTTCTTACAATCTTGCTTTTTAACTCTATTGATGTGTGGACATTGCTGGCTGTCCAAGCAGCAATAAAAACAAGGCGGGCGAGTTCAGTCCCTCTTCCGCTCCCGGTTTCGAGCGGAACAAAAGCTTTGGCCCCAAGTTCATGCAAGTTTTATTGTTGAGCTCAGCTGAGAGCTTTGACTTGCTTCATCACCTTGAGACGTAGATTTGGAAATTCTAGCTGATCTATAGCAAACTCAGGAACATGCACTGTATGTTAGAATGTATTTTAAATAGTACTTTAGAACATACTTTAAATTGTCTTTTAGAAGGCATTTAGGAAGAACCAAATGCTGTACCTGTTACCCTTCGGCATGTTTTAAAGCACTACCAGCATCTGAAGCCCCTCGATAATGATAAGAGAAGCTAACCAAAACCAGGCACTAGGAATGCAGATAAGGAGAAGAACACAGACTCTCAGCCGGCAGAAACTGAGTTTTTGCCTTGAACAACTGCTAAAAGGGCCAAAGCACATACAAGAGAGATAAAGGTGAAGAGTTCATCGAGGAAGACTCGCATTTTCTTCATCCTTGAAGACCCCCAAAGACCACCACGATGAACTGAGCATGCCCAGAAGGGTGTGGAGTTAATTACCATACAAGGTGAGAACAGGCGGGGCCAGGGAATGCATATGTATGAGGCTGGTTGTACAATGTCATGCATATGTAAACTCTCAGGGCATATTAAGGGGGGACAAGCTCTCGGGGGGTTATGAGTGTCTTTGGTGAAACCATTCCCCACGCATCTCAAAGCGGATTAAAATGCATACTGCTCTGACAACTGCTATTGGTTGTAGAGCCTTTCTGCTGCGTTTGAACCTCTCCCTCCTGCTCTGTCCCCGTGCTGGAGTTGTGCAGTTCTTGTGGAGAGACAGGAGAGAATGAGGAAAGGCAGAAAAGGACAAGGCAGCGTGGGTTTGGCTGGAGGAGATAAACAGGTGATGGGAGTGGGGCAGTTCTTAGAGAGCCCCATTCAGTGCTCCTCTGAAAAACTGCCCTCAGTTGACAGAAATAGAGAATCAGAACCATTAAGGTGGGAAAAGACCAGGAAGATCATTGAGTTCAACCATTAACCAGCAACACCACCTTCACTGCTAAACTCCCTTCCCGAGTGCCACAACCCATGCAATTCCTTGAGCACTTCCAGGGATGGTGATTCCACCACTTCCCTGGGCAGCCTGTGCCACTACTTGACAACTCTTTCCTGGAAGAATTTTTCACTAATATCCAAACTAAATGTCCTCTGGTGCAACTTGAGGCCATTTCCTCTTGTCCTGTCCCTGTTCCCTGGGAGCAGAGCTCAACTCCTCCTGGCTGCTCCTCCTGGCAGGGAGTTGTGCAGAGCCACAGGGTTCCCCCTGAGCCTCCTTTTCTCCAGGCTGAGCCCCTTTCCCAGCTCCCTCAGCTGCTCCTGGTGCTCCAGAGCCTTCTCCAGCTCCGTTCCCTTCTCTGGACACGCTCCAGCCCCTCAATGTCCTTCCTGTCAAAAGGGACCCAAACAGATCACAGTATACAGAAAATCCCGCTGGGAAAAGCCACTGTCCATAAAGGAGACAGAGGAGTCGTGCAGCTTCATTCGGATAAAGGGACAGAGGCCACTGGGGCACATCCCTGCAGGGTTTTCTCTCTCCAGGTTTCGGAGGGCGCAGCCTCCTTTTATCCCAAACTCCCGGCTGCTCTTTGCCCTCCTCCTTCCCCCACTGGCCGAGGTACCAGGAAGGTGCAGCCTTCCCGAACCCCCTACCTCATATCCCCCCTAAACCTGTCCTTTCACCCCAAAGTTCAGAAGTTCAGGCCTGTGCGGCCCCATTTGGCTGCCTCAGGAACTGTCTGGGCTCTGTAACAAACCTGCTGCCCAAAGTTGGTAGAGACATCAAGCCCCATTTCAAAGGCCATAACAGCCATCCCTTCAGCCTTGGAATTGTTTGTAAAGACATCAGCACACATCTTCCCTATCAGCAGGATCCAAGGTACAACCTCAAAAGTGCTGACTTCAGGGAAACGATCACTTCCCAGCTCCTTGTTCTTGCTTACAATGCAGATGGATGGCAAAATGCCTCCCGCAGATACACAGGGTGCCTGGGAGGAAAGGAGGAGAGGATTTTAAATCTGTTGGTAATACATGATATTTGCTCTGGGCTTGTTTCCTTGGGTAGCTTGGTTTTATCTTCTTATGAGGAAAAAAATAATCTTTTCCATGCTGTTAGAATTCTGCCTTCAGAACTTGAACTTTCTTATTTTTGTCAAGCTGAAGTGCTTCATTTTGGGTTTGTGTTTGTTTTGTGTTTTCTTTTTGCTGTTGCTTCCCTTTCAAGGTGTATTCATTGCTATGGTGGGTGGAGATCAAACAATGTCTGTAATTTTTGTGTGTCTCTGTGTCCTCTTGCTCCATGTTATTTATCATCCTCTACAACTCCCTTAAAGGAGGTTGTAGCCAGGTAGGGGTTGGTCTATTCTCCCAGTGATAAAACCAGAGGAAATGGAAGATTTCTCACCAAAAAAGGTGTGAAGCACTGGCATTGCCCAGAGAGCTGGTGGAGTCACCATCCCTGGAGGGATTTAAAAGATGTGACACTTGGGGACATGGTTTAGTGGTGGCCTTGTCAGTTCTGGGTTAATGGTTGGACTTGATTGTCTTAGTGGTCTTTTCCAGCTCAAATAATTCTTTGGTTCTGTGATTTTGAAATGAGGCCTTAGGCATATAATAAAATCTCCTGTTTGTTTAGGGTGGGTGCTTATAAAAGAAGTGAACCTGGGAGTTGGAGGTTGTTAATTGTGGCCCTTAATCTGGCAGTGTTGGAAGCGGGGTGGGAAAATGAGACCTTAGAATGAAATTAGGAAGGAAAGAGCTCTTGATTGAATGTTAGGACATCTGAAAATAATGCTTTGTCATCTCATAATCTGTGCAGCCTCTGATGTGCTTAAGGAATGAATTCATCACCTGACAGGTTTGTACTTCATTTTCCACTCCTTACTTTGTTCACTGATATTATTGACCTCTGTAAAAAATACTATGTGCAAAACTAGGGGTGAGAGGTGTGAAGAAGAAGAAGGAAAGAAGGGGTGCAGAGAAGCCTTTCTGTCATTGTTCTCAGCTTTATGCTTCAAATTGCTTCTGCAAGCCATTAGTCATGGCAAAGAGTATTTATTACATATATTAGAGGTGTTTGCATGTAGTCTGTCAAAAAAACCCAGCTTCTACCTGCAGATTTATATGCTTAATCATATTACAATATTCATATTATTCATGTAATTAATGTTATTATACTGGTAAATCACTTGGCCTTGGGCACTCTCTGCAGAGCTGGGTAAAAAGGTGTAAAGTATAAAGGAGCTGGATAAAAAGGTGTAAGGTATAAAGGAGCTGTGCACTATTTACTCTGATATCTTTTCTGTGAAAGGGTTAAAAGTTTTGTGCCAGCTCTCTCCTTCCCCTGGACACAGAGCAAGTGGAAATTTTCTGTGTGGAAATTTGTGTGTCTTACATCAGATGTTCAGAGGACATTTGGACTGTGGGGAAAAGCCATCAGCTGGGTTTTGCTATAGATGAGTAATATTTGGAGCAAGGAAGAAAGAACAGGCCACTGAGGCTGGTTCCTTGCACAAGCTTGCCATAATTTTTTTTTTATTCTGGCTGCAGCTCTACTGTCCAGCTCTAGTTAACAAATTCCAGGCTGGGAGATGAAATTTAATGACATACTTTAAATGGCATGTGATTTCTAAGAGGAGGATCTGACAAACACCTGCCTGCAGTCGAAGCTGCAGACTTGTTCAAGCCGTGTAGTTTTCCCTTTCTCTAAAACATCTGCCCTGCATTTTTGTGAATGGATCACAGCCTGTAGGTGAAAAGCATCAATAGCCCAGAGGAAAACATCACACAGCTCGTTTGGTGAAACCCAGTGAGGAGTTTCCTGGTATTTAAGGTCCCATCCAAATTGCTCCAAGTGCAGGATGCAGTCTCAGCCATTCCCTGGGCCTTGCACAAACACTGCAAATACCACATCTCATTGACATTTGTGACTGACACGCCGAGAGCCAATGGAGGCTTTTTTTGTTTTGTTTTGTTTTTTGGTTGCAGCTTAGCAACAAGCAATGACTGGCAAATTTTTCTGCTCTTCAAAATCAATGCCACTTTTCTGGATCATTTCCTCATCTTCACGATCATCTGTCAGAACAGTAAATTGACAATGTGTTCCCAGGGATAGTGTGGGGCCTGCTGCAAGCCTTGATAGTTGGAGGATGAATTTAACCTTCTCAAAGTCACACGTGGTACGGGTTTGGATCCCACTGAAGCATTCACTTGCTTTTGACACTGTTAATCTGGATGTGTTTTCTACTCCATTAAGCTTTTCCCTTCTATGCAAAATATCACTGTGAGGACATGCACTGCTTGATTCATTCACCAGTGATCCATGTTTGGTGTGGATGTTGCCAATTATTGTAATACCTGTGAAACTTCAGCGTGGATTGTGATCCTGCTGCGTGAGCCCAGAATTAAAAACAGGCTCTGTCCTTGGGAAGTGTGTGTGAGGATAAAAAGCAGGCAGAGAAGGGACACTGGTGAGTGGGTGAGCACAGGAAAATGAGGAAAATAACTGGTTGTCTTTGCAGGTGGGATATGGCTGGCAGTAGCCACACGGGGTTACCATTGTTGGGGATTTTAGTGGGAACTGGAAAGGAAAGAACCATGTCTACAGGTTTGTGAGCAACTTCAAAAGGGGCAGAATGGTCAGTGCACTTGTTTGGAACCATCCCAGGCAAAGAGCACTCAGGATTCTATTGGAAGATAACTTTAAAGCCCGTTTGCTAATTATAGCTGTCAGCTGATACTCAATCATTCAGCACATTCATTAAGAGTGATCAGGGAATGATGCTTGATTAGGACCACCTTGCTACAGAGGTCAGATGCAAGGCAAAACCAGGAGGCTGTGCCTAGAGTGGAGAGAAAAATCCCATCAAGGTTCTACAGCTGAAGTCCTTTGCTTTTGTTTAGATGACTCTGAAGTATAAATTCAGATTTTAAAATTTTTTTTTCAGATCTCCTCTTCCTGCCTATGTCTATACAGAACTTCCCACTTAAACTACATTTGGCTGCTCTGCTATGCTTATTTCTTGATTCTGGGGGAGAGAAGTGATTGATATTTGATGGAATGAGAAGGATCATGCAAAAAGATGAGAAGATGGTGTCAGTTTGGATGTTGCAGTTGGCCAGCCAAGAAGGAAAGTGATGCCTCTGATCACTGTGAGGAAAGGTTTGGCCCAACCAGCGAGGAGGTTTTTGGTGCTACTGAGATACAAGCCTGACAAAGGCTCTTCCAGAAAACCAGAACACTCTTTGCTAAAAATTTGCTGGAGGCTCCAGCCTTTGGACAATGTGACTTTCTTCTGATAGGCACAGCTGAGTGTAGCCAGTACAAAACTTAGCTCGTGCTCCCATCACTGCAGTGAGACTCTCTGTGTGCCCTCAGGTGTTTCAAAAGGCACATGTCAATTTTTGTTTTTGCAGGCAGAGTTGCAAGGCAGCTGGGAGAAAAATCTGTCTTCCTAGAGTGTCTAGATTGTAGAATCAGAGAATGGTTTGGATTGAAAGGTACCTTAGAGATCATCCAGTGCCACCCCTGCCATGGCAAAGACACACTCCACTATCCCAGGTTGCTCCAAGCCTCATCCAGCCTGGCCTTGGGCACTTCCAGGGATCCAGGGGCAGCCACAGCTTCTTTGGGAACCTGTGCCAAGGCCCCAGCACCCTCATAGGCAGGAATTTCTTCATATTGAATCTAAACCTCCCCTCCTTCAGGTTGGATATTAGATGTTGAGCATCTGAGCCCTTGCAGCATGGGGTGTTGGCCTTTGACAGAGATGCTGTGGTCTGTGAGGTCAGCACGGGACATTCCAGTATTCCATGTTACTGGGAAACTCAGAATCTGGTCAGTTCTCTTGGATCTTGAGTACCTCAAGGATCTGAAGGCAAATTCATTCACTCCAGGGGGAAAAAAAAAAAAAAGGCTATATATATATATATATAACTGTTGATGAGGCTGTGCTACCACTCTCAAGGTAATTCCTCAAGGAAAACTTGCAGGGACCATCTTAGAAATTCAGTTGGTAATCCTTAGGCTGGTCCTCCTTTCTAAAGGGTAAAGCATATTTCATAAAGGCAGCTTTGTGAATTAAATATATCATTTGATGTATACAAGCAGTCAGACTTTGTGCTGCTGACAGTGGAATGTATTTCAGAAATTAAAACCCTTGTAGCATTGAGTTGCAGGGACAAAACAGGGCCCCACAGTTCAGTAACTGAAAAGCAGCAGCTTTGCAAAATTGCTTGAGAAAATTGCAGCCTTCACGTGGAAGGTGTGCTGACCTCCTTGGACTGAGGTCCACAACAATAATAAAATGGGAATTTCAGTCTTATACCAAGTGTCCCATCAGAGAATAAAACAGTGACCATACTGTTGCCCTTTGCTTTCTTTTTTTGCTTGATAAAGCTGTGAGTGAGGAAGACCAATGTCCTCTCCTTTTCAGACTTTTACCTTCTCTCTGTTAGCAGAAATTTGTTGCTGTGAGTTTCTTTTTTGCTGCCAAGTTGGTCATGATGAGCTTGTGTCCTGTGGATCCGAATTATCTGGGGGAAAACAGCTACACTTTGAGAAGCAGCAGATTTTAGCTGCCTAGAATTTAAGCTGGCATTATCTACAGATCAGAAGTGCACTCTGAAAGTGACTCTCCCAATTCTCCATGGTTCCCATGCTGTCTTTTCAGATCATGGAGCCACGTCAGAATAAATCAGCTGGATTTCTTTTGGGTGCAAATTAACTGGAAGATGCACTTCTGACAAACATATGAAATGCCAGTGGACAGTAGGATGGGATAATTCAAAATAAAATCTTCTCAAACGTGCATGGTGTGAACACTGACTCTTCAACACTAATTATTTTGCTCAACAGAGTTTCTCTCTCCAGAGCTGCAGGACTTGTCAAAGTAGGCATGGGCTGGAGAGAAAACACGTCAAGAGAAATGCTGGCAATTAAAGTGGAAACAGAGCAGTAAAATGAAGTGCTGGGCTTATGAAAGAATACCTGACTTAAAAATGTTCCAGCTCTTCAAAAAGTGGCTGTGTGATTGACCTCTGCTGAAATCAGCAGATCTGATTAAGAATTTTTCACTGGACTTCTCATATTGTCTTTGAAGACTTGGGCAAGATTATTCTTCTACTGAACTGAATCCCTGTCACCAGTCCAGAGGGGGAGAAGGAAAAAAAGTCAATTACTTAGAGCTGGCACCGAGGATGAAAGGATTCAGAAGTATCTCTCTTATTCTGCTTTCAGATAGAGCATTTCAGAAGAACTGGGCTGCTTTCTGGCTCTCAGTTTCACAGGGAACTGAGCAAATCTCAGCACGGAATAGGGATTGTCTTGCCTGGAGGTCACGAGTTGCTTCGGAATAAATTAAATAAATTACACAGCTGCCACTTTTTACACTTCTTGCACTTTACATTGTTCAAGCCTGGCAGTCACCCTTGTGCTTATTGTGGCATCTGAGAGCACAAGCCCACTGCCAGCCTCCAAGGGAAAGGAAAACAACCCAGAAATTCCAGTTCTTTGAGCACGTGGCCTTTGGGAGACACAAGGGCTGAGTGCCACTTGTGGGTGATGGCACTTCCAACAGCCCAAGCACTTGCCCTTTGTATTGAGAAGCAGGAGAAGGTTTGCTCAGCTTGTTCAGCTGCTCAAGCACCTTTCTGAAGTTCTCATCTGCCATGTGGTTTGTGAATATGGGGGGGGTGCCTTTCACAGCCTGGAGCACCACTGAGGACAAAGGTAGAAAGCCTTGGCACAGGCAAGTGTAAGAGCTTCCTCCCAGGAAATTCCACAGCTCTTAAAAGCCTGGAAAAGTAAGGAAAAAAAGGAAAAGTAAAAAAAGGAAAAGTAATCCTGTGCTGTGGCTCATCTCACTGAGAAAACAAGTATTGATTAGACACGGCCTTACTAATAAGTTTGTTTCTCGACAGAGTCATTTAGATGGCTTAAATGATCTTTTTTCATCTTTAAAATAACTTGTATAACTGATAAAAATCACGAGGCTGTATTTCTAAAATGACTTTTGCTTAAATTTCTTTTATTTGCGTGAAAATTGGGTAAATTGCTCTGAGACCCAGAGCTGCAGGACACAGTGTCACTAATTTGTTTTGTAAGAATGTCACTTTCAATTAAATCCTGAGTCTTCAGTAACTTTGTGTTTGCAGCTTATTTCCCTCAAGCCCTATCCATGGTGCTGTTAATCTTTTTATGGCGTTACTGATGTCTGCAAGTCAAAATGTACTTTTGAACAGCAAAAATCCTGAGCCAGCTGCATTTATCACCTCAGTTTCCAGCTGAGAACAAAGTAACAGAGAAGTCTGTTAGAAAAAAAAAAATAAAAAAAAATTGAAGAGTTTTGATTTTACAAGTCTGATTATTAAAATGAGAGAAAAAAATGTCATGAAATATTGAGATCTGGCAGAACTTAGAATTATATTTATTATTTGACTGGGAATGTGCAGCTCCAAAGCCCTGATACTTCTTGGCTGCACTGCCACGGCCTCTGTGCTGTGGGACCCCTGATAAATCACAGTCAGTGCTGAGTAGATAACTGGGATGTGTTCTGTGCTTTACACTGCCCTAATTACTCAAATTGTGCCTTTATTTAATTTAAATTGTCAGTTTTAAAAATGGACTTAATTTGATTCTGCAAACACTACTTTATTAGAGTAGGGAGGAGAAGAATGGGAAAGGAATACAATGATATTTGCATCTAAACCTATTCCTAAAAAACCCCCAAAATAATCCCTTCATTTTTCTGCAAATAAATGAAAATTTTGTCCTTTTTTCCTGGTGAGGAGATGTTATTCCAGTTTTAGATTTC
Source organism: Nicator chloris (assembly GCA_013400495.1). Taxonomy (NCBI): domain Eukaryota; kingdom Metazoa; phylum Chordata; class Aves; order Passeriformes; family Pycnonotidae; genus Nicator; species Nicator chloris. The sequence continues at coordinate 9,231 of WAAE01022878.1, read as the reverse complement.
AAGTCATCAGTCTTAGGGTACACTGGGTTTCTTGATGCAAATTTCCCTGTGAATGCTTTTGCCAGTATTTTCAAAGCTTTTTCTCTCCAGTTCAGAGATTCAGATTGCAAATGTAGTTGGATTTTCAATTTAAGGACCCATTACCTATTGTTCATCTCATTCTTTTCTCCTCCAAATTGTTGCAGTGGATTCCACAAGTTCCTCAATTGTTCCATAATTAAAATCTTTCTGAGTTAATACACAGTAAAAGTAGGTTTTACTGTCGGTTTTCTCCATTTTCAGTTCGGATAAGTAGGAAACATGCCCTGAGTTGAGGTGGATTTGTCTAATTATCCCAAAATTCTTAATTTGTTCTTAATTGGTTACTCTTTTTTCCTTTGAATTAGTTTTAACTCTCTGGCTGCTGGAGCTAATTTACCTGCTTAGGTGCCTTTTTTTTTTTTCTTTCTATAAGATTATTTTTCCCCCAGGCCAGGATCCTGTAAATCAACATTCTGTGCCTGGCATTTACTGTGCCAAGATGTGCTCAGTGAGCTCCTGCTGAGGGCAGTCAGGATCTTCAAAGACAGGGTGAGATCAGAGCATGGCAAAGCCTCTCCCTTCCAGGCATCCCCAAATCCTCTCTGATGAGTGCTGCTTCCCAAGAGGAACAACATCCTTCAGATGCTGTTGATGCCTTGGGAAGGCTGACCTGGAAGAGAGATTGGGCAGAGCTAGAGAATAAAGCAGATATTTATTAAAAGGCCTTTAGGATACACCTTGGGCAGGGCAAGAGCCTGGCCAGGGCTACACCCAAGGTGGAACCAAAATGGTCACAAAATGGTCACAAAATGGACACAAAATGGTCACAAAATGGACAAATGGTCACGAGGTCTCACACTTTAATGAGTTTTGCTCCATTTGCACATTGGGGTTGAATTGTCCAATTCCAGCTGCAGGTTATGCAGTCCCACCCTTCTTGTTTTCTCCCTTCAGCCCAGCCTTGTTTGTGCTTTTGGGCTGAGAACTTGTCCCAGCTGTCCTTGGTGTGCAGCAGGAAAGGATTTGTTTTGTGTCCCTGCTGTGTGCAGAGAGCTGAGTGAGCCTGAGTGTGAGCTCAGAGCTGCACCCTGGGCAGCACAGAGCCTGAAACACAGCAAAGCTCAAGCTTAAGGCATCACTGTCCCTGAGCTCTGTGCAAGGGCATGGAGGACAGGAACTCACCTCCAGAACCACTGGAGCAATAATCCCAAGGAAATCTGGTACTTCTGTGTTCTTCCTCCACAGAAACCCTGGCCAAACTCCTAACAAATAATATCCAACCTGAAAGTTTTGGATTTAATGTGATGCTTTTAACATAATCTTTTGTTATTCACTGCCTTGACTTCTGGCTTCTTTGGAAAAGATCCCAAGAGATGCTTTGAGGGCTCTGATAACACCTCAAATAAATTGCATTGAGCTGCAGAATGTGGGGAAGATCTTGACAAGGAGGATGTTGGAGAGAGGAGGAACCTGATCTTCAGGCAGGGCTTGAACAAGCCCCTGGCTTTGTTCATGTTTGGCAGCTGGTTCACAATGAGGTTTCATTCCAGCTAGAGAGAAAAGCTTCCCATTTTTCCACTTTTTGTTTGCATATTTGAATAATTTCCTCATATATGTGTGTGTGTAAACACATAAAATTTGAAATGTGTATGAAATTATAGATATTTAACATGAAAAAAAGACATTGTTTTGTTTATATATAGGTAATGTATTTTATATCTTTATATCTTTCATATATTTGTTTGTTTACATATAAACAAAGTTTTTTTCATTTACCATTATATTTTCAGTAGACTTTCAGTAGCTTTAAGGCTTCTGTTTCCAAATCAGCAGCAGATGTAGATCTTTACCTTTCCTATATAACTCATTAAAGCAGATTTGGGAACTAAAAAACCCCAAACACACCATTTTTTGAAACACAGACCTCAGTTATCCCAGTTTTATATTTTTTTAGCCAGACATTATAAAGATAACGAAATCTCTGCCTTGAGTCAAGATACTGAAATATTTCATGACAGATATTTTCAGATAAGTGTTAAATATGTTAAAAATGCTTCCCCCGAGCTCCAGTCATTATAATTTTCTTATTAGCAATTGTCAACCTGCTCTAAGTAAAGAACCAGTAATTTTAATTTTCTTATTAGCAATTTTCAACCTGTTCTAAGTAAAGTAGGAAACAGTAATTTTAATTTTCTTGTTATCAATTTTCAACCTGTTCTAAGCAGCAGTGTGTGTTTGATGCACGTGGGACAGGCTGAAGCATCGTTCCTCTCCACCAGTAAAGTATTTTCTCTGGGGTTTCCATCCTTGCTGCATGAATGTGTTTGTGAAAAGTGAATTTCTTTGTGCTTTTTGCACTGTCTCGAGCACTCTGCAGCTGCCTGAGCGTGTGGTGATCCAGGGTTCCTCAGGCTGCCATGAAAACATCCAAAGGGAAAAGCTGCACTCTGCTCTTGCAAGGGTGGCAGAGCTCAGTGCAACCTTTAATGAACATTTGAAGTTTGTAACAGTTTTGTCTTCTTTTCTGCCAGAGTCGGGATTAAATGCTCGAGATGATATTTCGTGTTCAGACTCAGATGTTTATCAGTTCTTACCTATGTTACAGCCTCACAAGCTGTGAGTTCTGCAGCACTCCAACTAACAAGGTGAAAAATGGCTGCATCTCTATCTCTACAAGGTATTTTCAGNATTACTATATTCTAAAACCTTAAACTCTAAGTTTTCCACCCTGTGATAGTACACACCTCTATTCCAACTACACACCCATAACCCCAGTGCCATCACTCAATTTTGGAAGCCTTTTCCAAGTCCTCAGGTCAAATGCAGTGTTTTCTTGAAGGTCAGTGCCTGTCAGCACAGAAAGCCCAAAATTCTCAGCGACCAGAGTTCCAACAGAGGTTGTCCTGCTGCTGCTTTGAGGCTGCTGGGGGTTGACTTTGCAGCCATTCCCCAAGCCCTGGAGGGCTCTGCTGAGCGTGGTGTCTGCTGGGGGTTTGTGCATGAGCAGAAGAATTATCTTTCTGCTTCCTTAAACGGCTGCAGGAGCAGATGCAGCTTTTGAGGTGTAATAGCAAGTGTGGCTGATGTGAGCTCCTCTGATCTGCTCTGACAGCATGAAAAGGATGCTGGCAGTCTGGATGTTATCTTGCATTTCCTGTGCTGGAGTAAACCAGCAGCCAAAGTGAATAGCAATTGAAAATTTTCAAATATATGTTGAAAATTTGTATTTTCAAAGACGGTGAGTGTCGGGAAGTTCAGAGAGTTTGGTGATTGGGTTTGTGTTTTGTTTGCTTGAATATTGAAATGGAGGAGGTGAAAGAGACTCAGGGAAGAGTGACTGTATTTGCCATTATTATTAACTTATTCTTTGGAAAGCTTTGCAGTGAATATTCTCTTTCAACGTGGCATAAGGACTGTGTTGTATAGGCACAGAAACACTAAGAATCAGCTTGCACTCAACATGAACCATAAAGTCATTTCAGATGGAGCAAATCTTTCTTTTATTTTTTTAATCACGTGATCTCTTCTGCCCTTTGTTTTCTGCAATGACATGGAGGCAAGAGGCAAGTCCAACCAAATATCCAACACTGCATTGCTCTGTGTCTTTCTGATCTTCCAGAAAAAATGGGTGCAAACAAGTTGCAGCCACTGGAGATGAGTTTCCAAAGGAGGGTTTGTGCAGGCTGTATTTCAGGGGAGAGGAAACATCCTTTGCTTTTCAAGACTCACCTTTTGTACCCTGAGACTGGGAGAAAGGTTTCCTCTCTGTGGCGTGATGGAGTTAGCAAAATTCAGGGTTTAGAGTGGGCTGCTGGTGTCAGGATCTTGGGTATTTTCACTGCCATGCAGGAAATCTTAATTCCAAGTATATCTTGGACACAGGGCATTGGGAAGAATTATTCCCTTCTGCTTAAATTTAGGAGAATTTTTGAAGGGACTGGAGGAAAGACTCTTTGCATTCCTGAACAGGGATACAAACTAAGACCTTGGGTCACTGATCAGTTCTGAAACCAACATTCAAATTCTCTTGTTTGGGTGAGGGGATATTCCAGTATTAAAAACTCACTTCTGGACATTGGTTTGAACTTTGTTGTGGTGTAGGTGAAAGAAGTGGCCTAGATCAGGCTCCAAGTGGCTGGGAAAGGAACAGTGGATGTGAGAGATGACAGATTGCTGGTATCTGGGCAAATAATTTTTCCTTATGGTGGGAATTCTTTGTTTTACCTGCCCACCCTCCTCACCTTGTGAATGAACAGAGACAAGATAATATTATTAAATCACAGTCAATCTGAGAAAGTTTTCTCTTGAGCACTGGAAAAAATGTCACCCAGTGCAGGTTGAGTACTTTACAATGTCTGTCTTCCTAATGTCTCTCTTTCTCCCTAAAAGGTAATTGAACAAGAAATTGACTTGAAAATTATAATGAACATGTACTGGGAACATCCTCAGTCCTAGACATGGGAGCTTTGTGTTTGCTCTTTTCCCTGAATATGACTGAGATTCATCCCTTAGGAATCTTTGAGGCATGGAGTGGATGTAAGGGAAATAAAAGAGAGATCCTGAATTCATTTTTAGGATCCCTTTAGAGCAGGGCTGAGGAAATCTTCAGCTGAGGTGACAAAAACTGCACAGTGCACAGTTCTCCTTTCCATTGCCTGTGACTTCATCAGAGCAAACATCACTCTCTTGACCTGCTTTTCTCATCATGGAACAAGGCAGTAGCAGCTGACTTGGAATTCTGGGAGTTTTAGGAACAGAGCTGTAAAAAATCCTAATCATTCCTGTCATGATGGTGCAAATCAGTCAGTGTATCTTGAAATCAGTGACCAGTCTCTCTCCAAGGCATCAGAGACCATGAGTGATGCTGCTTGCTTGTTAAGGTTTTACTCTGCTGCCTGCAGTGCCAAACCCATACTTCTGAACGTTTGCAGTTTCCCTTCCATGTTCTTACAAGATGATTCTCGTCTGCTTGCAGCGATAGCTTCAAAATTTGTTTCAAGCTTACTCTCAGATATCTCTGCATTCCATCCCCCCATTGCTCTCCAGCCCATACTGGGATGGATATCAATGTGGTTCACATTAAAAGCCAATATATAAATGACTGGTCTTGTGTTCTCACTACTATTCCTTACCTTTTCCTTCTGGTGGGAAAAAAGATTCCGATTTTGGAGATGAGACACCTCTATGGGTGAGTACTCAAACCAAAATGCAATATGACAATAGAGGATGTCCAGACATTTATTTTTGTTTACAGAAACAACATAACTTTCATCTAATTGTTCATCTCTGAAAAGGATCATAAAATTTCTGATTTAAAATACCCAAACCTGTATGCTCGTATTCAGTTTTATTAGCATTACGTCGCTAAGGCTTCATTAAAACAATTAAAAGACAATTAAAATTCCCCTAAATTGTGAAATACACAAGAACTGCTGGAGGCAGGTACTCCAGCTTTCCAAAGACTTGGTGCTCAGTGGGTGTTGTCAGCCAGTCTGTGCTCACACCTCGGCCTGGGCAGAGCTCTTGGAAGGGAATCACCAAGGGTAGGATGAGCTGCAGGCATGATCAGGAAATGGAATCAGAGGGACAATCCAGGGAAATCTGAGATCACAACAGGGTGAGAAGCTGGAAGACAACATCTGAAACACCAGGTTTTGTAGAGCTTGGAAACGCCACAGGCAGCCTGCACAAGCCTGTTTGTTTCAGCCATCTCAAAACGTGTCACCCACTCCACACTGCCACTCTTTATGGAAAATTAAATCCTTGACTCTGCTCTCCTCCAGCACAATGCAGGCCCTGCAGCCCACCCAAACTGCAAATACATCTAAGCCCCAGTTAACTCTCTCTGAATTGATAATTATTATTGTTCATCCCTTTTTTCTGGAGATGGAGCATCCCCTACATGTTTAGAAGCAAAGCTTTCAGGTAGGCAAGGCACAAATGCAGCGTTGCCATTGGAATGAACACATTCCAATGTGTTGATTTCCTGATTAATCCCTTTTCCTTCGTATCTGGGACTGATGGGAATGGCCAGAGGTTCATGGCTGAGACAGTCCCAGGCAGCCACAGGGATCACTGCTGCTCATTTATGTTAATCTCAGGAATTTCCCTTGGTGAGCATGGAAACTCAAGGATCTTCGGGAAAAAAACCACATTTACATCTCGTATTTAACACTGAAGCCACTCTTCCTCCCAACATGGCATCCACAGAAACTCCCTTTCTTTTCAGGCAAGTAAATTATTTTGTGCCCAAAGGGATGTAATAAATTAAGCCTGGAGCTTTTATGGATGTGAAAACATCATATTCTGTGTGTGTATACTCATTGATAAAATAGTATGAAATCAGTCCCTACCTTCTTCCCACATTATTTTGAGTTTTCAGGAAAAAAATAACCTCACTGATCTATGGCAATAAAACTTCTGTGTGTCCACCTAACTTGCGATTGCTTTTGCTAAAACCTTTAATGTTAAAAACCTGATTCATATGCAGAAAATTGTTTGGTGCCCCTCTTCCATGAGCTTTGTTTTTGTCACTGTTTTAAATGGAGAGGAAAGAAAGTGTTTACCTTCCAAGATGTAGTTAATAACTCTGAGAGTACAAAAGTTCATATTGTTTTTAACAGCTTTGTAAAATTATATCATAAACGTTTCTGGACTTTGTCATAAGATTTTTAAATATAGTCCTTTTTACAAGGGGAAAATGGACAAAATACAGCAATTTTCTAGTTGAAGCAAGAGTAGTTCTTTAGTATCTGATTAATTTCTTTTACCTTTTGCATTAATTAAAAGTAGAAGAATCTGTCATTTGCCCCAAATCATCTTATTTCTCTTTTGAAATAACACATTTTTCTTACAATATTGTCATTGCTACTTTAACCTTTTCTTTTCACAATTATTTTGGAAGATCTTTCCCATCCATTTTAATCTAATTTTTAACATATATTGTAACTGTGTCCTCCACTGACTTCCATGTCATTTCCCAGTTTCCTACTCATCCTAATAATTACAACTATTATTGTTGCCCTGCATTTTCTGTAAATATGGACATTTACTGCTGACAGTTAAATATTCCCATATTCACTGAGTAGTGAGCTCTGCAAAATTACAGTAATAGATCATATTCTGGATATTGATAGCACGGGAAATGTTGGCATTTTAGGCTGTAACCTTTCAATTCCTGAATTAGAACAATAAATTTCCATCAAAAGTCTCCATTTCCTCCTGTGCTTTTCTTCTGCTCCTATTTTTTATCTTTTCTTCTCCATTTTCCTCTTCATTCATCTCCCACTATTAGTTTTCTTTCCTGCAGTTCTTTGCCCATCCTCTCCTTTTGTGTTTATTTTCTTGCCCTACTTCTAAGAGCAAATTTTGGTCCAGATTTGCTCTTCTCAACATTTCCTTAGATAATTCTATAGCAGATAAGCACCTTTCCCACCCAAAACCAGGAGAGCTCTGATGGGAGGTAGACACGTCCTGGTAGTAGAGGGTTATTAATATTTCTTATAATCTGTAATATTTATTGAGGTTACTTCCTTCAGTAACTGTTTTAAAGACTGTGTGCTAATATGAACAATGTTTATTTTATAATTTCTCAGCTCCTGGTTGAAGTATTTTGGGCTGGAGAGAAATAGAATCAAAATTCACATTAAAAAATCACTCCCAACCCCATATTTAGTGACAGATCTCCTGACAATCTTCCTAAGGATGAAGGAATTTTCTTGCCTGTTTTTCTGCTGATATTTGGAATAAGATTTTCCCTTCTGTGAAATTATTCATGTGGATTCCCTGGTTATTTAATTCGTGCTTATCTGTACCTTTCAGTAAAATATTTTATTGTGGTTCTAGCCACCATCTCCTTTAATCCTTTTTGTTTTTTCATAAAATATCTACATAACATATCAAAATGATCTTTTTTCATATAATGATTTTTTATGAGAAATAAAGAAAAAGAAACCTGTTTGAAACGTGAAAGCTCTTTGAATATTAAAAATAATTCCAAATCAAGGCTCCTTAGAAAACAGCCAGGAGTTCAAACACAAGGAAATGAAGAAGTCAAGGAGTCATGATGGGAAAAAGGAATTGCAAAAAGGAAGAGACAAACATCGTTATCGTGCTCTTGAGTTTCAGCTTCTATACATCCTGGCCAAGAGGAAAAAACTAATTTATTGCCTTAAATGCCTTTAATTTTCTTCAACATAGCAAAAATTAAACCAGCAGTTTGTTATTGTCATTTGAGTCTTCACACTGAGCTCCTGAGTGTCTTTCTTGATGCTCATAGTGTACCCTGGAGGACATCTGCAATCTCTGGAATCACCAGATATTACAGACTTCCTGACTCAAAGTGCCATCTTGGAATTTGATCAATTCAGTCAAGTAGATTCTGAGCTTACCCACAGGATATTGTCTTTTTGGGGACATGAAGTTGACTTTGGAACAGTAAAAAGTGTAACATCTTTTTTTTTTCCAACAATAAACAAGCTAGTTTCTGATGAAAAGATTTTCTTTTCTTTTTGCTCACCAATTAAGCCTTTCCCTGCATTTCTTGCCATATGATCACATCCTTTTCTATTCCTTTCCCTTTCCCTGTGTGTTTGGAGGGCTCAGGAAGAAGAGGTTTTTCACCCTGCACCACCCCAAGCAGAGCTGTTCCAAACATGACCTTTGAAGTCCAGAGGCTGTTTCATTCCATTTCCAGTAAATACTCCTTATTAAGATCCTTCCTTTTCTATTGCTCACAGCAACATCCTCAGAAAGGGAAAACACAGAGTACAGAACACAGGAAACAGGGAGGCTTTGCCTTTGATCCCTTCATGGAGGGAGTTTGTTTCCTAGTGGGGACACAGAGATGCTCCAAGCCCCCCAGTCATCACCCTCTCCCCTGCTGGACCCTTCCCAGGAGTTCTTTGCCTGGCTTGACCTGGAGAGCTGTTGGGAGTTAGATTTGTTTCTTTTTATTTTTTACTTATAGAATTTTTCACTCTGACTCTATTTCTTTTTCTCTTCTTTTTCACTCTATTTCTTTTTCTCTCTGTTTCTTTTTCTGCCTAACTCTGTTTCTTTTTCTCTCTATTTCTAACTTTGTTTTACTTTCTAGCTTTAAAATAAAAAAGCAGCAGTAGAAAATTTCAGGCTCCCGGGGATTAAATAATTTAAAAAAACCTTTAAAAATTTAAAGAAAATTATTTATTCCCCGGGAGCCTGAAATTTTCT
>WAAE01022877.1:0-15337 GCA_013400495.1 Nicator chloris | reverse complement strand
CTGTGGTTCTGTGATTCTCTGATCACAGATATTAGACACTTCATATGAAGAAATAATGGGACAAAACAAATGAACTGGATAACAATGTGCCAGCTAATTTAGAGACTGGTTACTTCACTTCCATGTGATACTTTCACATAAACTCCTCACTTCATATGCTTTTACTCTCCACTTGGGCAACCAACTTCATCTCCCTCTGATTCAATTTTCCATTTGTAAAAGGAGAAAAATAATATTTCTCTAACTCTACAGGATCTTGTGCGCCTAATGCAATATTACAAGGCATTTTCAGATACTGCAGCAGCAGTGAATAATACAAACAGGAGTGTGATGGAGACTGCTTCATCTTAAGAGTTTAAGTGTGCACTTATTTTCTTGCATTTTCCTAGGGACATGTGGTTTCCTTTGATATGATCATAAAATCACTGATAATACAGGATTTAGGAGCATTCAGTGGGGGGAATTATACAATGACAGACAAAAAAAGGGCTGTGGCTACCTCCCCATGAAACCTTCTTTATACATGGCACTAGTTTGCTTTTTACTTTGCCTCCAGTGGAGCATCATAAATTATTTCCTCACCTTCTGATAAGACGAAAAAAAAATTTCTTTGGAATTAACTGGAGCCTAATTCACTTCTGAATTCTCTATATTGTACATGGACTTCCACTGTGAGATTTTTATTCAGCTTATGATTGCCTGCATCTTGTCTTCATTCTCAGGGATAAAAAGATCTGAAGTTTTTCTGAACACTTTGCTGTTGCCAAGGTGATAAAACACCAGCTCAGAGATTAATGGTTTGTCTCTTGGTACATGTATCTGAGAGAGGATCTGAGTGTATACACTCACAGACATGGGGTTTTAGTCAACAGGCTTCACACACATTCAGTTTTGCAGGAAAAAATGTTATTCTAGATGATCTTTAAGGCCACTTCCAAACCAAACCATTCTATAATTCTGTCATGACATCTCAATATTTTAGGTAGATTGTGGCAGATTGACCCCAGTTCTGGTTGGAAGCAAGTAAACACCAACCAACTTTGGAGTTAAAGACAGCAGCGCTTGAAGTTAAACAATATAACTCATATTTTATGACAATTTAAAGTTTAATTTTTTAGGATTCTTCTATTTCAGTGCCACAAGATGTCAGTGCAGTTTAAGCAACAGCAGAGCACTTTCAGAATGTGAACTGCAATGAAAATGGGCAACAGAAAACAAAGAGAATATCTACAGTTAGTTATAAGGTCTGTTCTCAGAGAAATACATCTACAGTGTCTACATGGCCTTTTTGTTTTTTACACTTACTTCTGGATGATGCTCTGTACAATTACAATTATAATGAACATAAATATAAAATTTCCAAATAGGATCTAGTTTATATCCCTGTCTGCATTTCACTTTTCTTCTAATTCAGCTGTTAATGAAAAAGCTGCACCTAAATACATTTTATTGCTCAATAGAGCAGCATTTTCTTTCCAGCATGTTGAATTTTGATGATACTTTCCCAAGTTTTGCTCAGACTTTGTGAAGGGAAAAGGAGGACAAGTAAGAGGAGAAAAAATCAAACTCAGCTCACTTGTAGTAATGACACATCCACCTCACTTGTAACAGGAGCTGTTTCTATTACGACAATCCCATAGAACGGGTAGTTAATCATCAAGAAAATTCATTAGCTGAATGTCACCAGGAACCTGTGTACTGTGGCAAAGGAACAATGGACAACCATTTGAGCTTTAATTCAGCAGTGAGTTCCCCTCAAAAGACTGCTTTGCTCTTTACAAAATTGGGTACGAAGTTAATGGCATGATAAATGGGTGTTTGAAGTTAGTAAGCTTCTTCAGCTACAAGGACAGAGTTCTTCCTGCCTGTGTGCCCACAAATATCTCATACTGGGTGTTGTTTCATAATGTTTTTGAATTTTTGCAAAAGTAGAGCCGTTGCATGCAAGGCCAAGGCAGGAGGAATCTCCCATTCAAAAATCAACATTTGCGTGATTTTATCTTTTGAGGTACATCTTTTACTGATGCAAAACGGTCCTTTTGCACAATGCACAAAGCAATGAATTTGTTCATGTGGCTTGGCCCATGTCCATGTGCTTAAAATGCTTGTACTGCTCTCATAGACAGTTTGGGAACTTTGTAAAGAACCTTTTTCTTTTTTGGAGATTAAACACACACATATATGTTTCAAAACTGCCTTAGGGACAGCACACAAGGGCTGATACAGCTCTGAAACATGAGTATAAATCTCAGCCTGAAAAAATCAACAATTTAGGAGCAGAGATGTGTGAAAGAACAGCATTTGGGTGTGCATGTTGGAAACTAAATGAAGGCCCTGAACAAAAAGGGTTGATTGAAGGTGCTTCTGCCTACCCACGGCCTGTTTCTCTACAGACAATCTGCTTAAGCTTATGAGGGGTATTTTTGTGTGTTCAGGCTGATGTAGTGCTAACCCTCCACCTGTGCTCAGTTTGATCAAGTTTAAATGCCCTCAACTGACCTCTGAGCTACCACTGCCATCCCTGGCAAGGAGAGCACCATGAAACACTTTCCAACCAGAGCACTGAGCACCAGTCATTATGTCTCATCATTCCCTTAATTGGGACCATCCCCAAGGAAGAGGTATCACTACCCTCTTGACAAGTCAGGTTTCAGATTGTATTCAATACCCTGTTCCCTTCTTGCCTCACTATTGTATTTAGAAAAGTAAAGGTAAGTAACTGTAGGGGAAGGAGCGAGCTCTTGCTCCATATCTCACTCAGCATCAGCCAAGCCTTGCATGAGAGTCACAGATGGCCCCAAAGTACTACACAACATTTCTCTCGCTCATCCATTACCTTTTCCTCCAAATAATAAGTGAAGAAGAAATTTGTTTACAAGCCACATTCTCTTTTTCTCTGCTGGGTGCTTCAGATGTCAGCATGATAGAAGAGCGGGGGGATTTGTACATTGGCCGAGGATCTGCCGCACAACCCATTATCGCTGGGGATATTTGCATGAGCACAGGGCATCCAGCAGCTGCCTTCATAGGTTCATGTCTGTCCACGCAGAGAAATAGCCCCAGGATCAGCAGTAATCACCTCTTGTGTTGTAACCTGTACCTTTCTCCATCTTCAAACTAGATGGATGTCTTTTGGGGGAAAGTTGTTTTTTGGTTTGAAACACACATAACGCTGCAGAGTGTTTTTGGAGACAGGCAATTTTTGGTCACTAAAATAAAATCTATGTGGAAAGTAAAAAAATGATCTGGACGAGCAGCATCAAAGCAGAGACTGCCTTGTCTTTGTATCTTATCAAATTTTAAGGTGAGATAGCTAAAAGTAGCTAGTCAACTAATTTGGTACAAACAAAAAGAATTGCAGTGTATTTTGTTGAACTTCTCTGTTTTATTAGCTTCCAACCCTGATGACACCTGTTATTTATTCTATAAATAGGATTGAATTCTTCTCTCTGATTTGGAATTGCATGGAACATTTTGGGTTATTAGTTTTTCTATGCCTGGAGCAGTAATTATGCAGATGTACAGAAATGGACCTTCTTTTAAAGGTCTCTGATATGATATTTACAACCCTAACATAAAATCAGTCTCTTCCTAGTAGTAAAGCCAAGAACAAGAAAAAAAAAGGCACTTGTAAAATAATTATTTTCCCTCCACACTTCTTATCAGAATAATACCTTAGGTAGGATCTAACCTGTCTATATTTGGATATGGCTTTCAAATATGCTTGATTTCAGCAGTCAGCAATAAATGTCTGGTTATTTGAATTCTATTTGTGCAATCCAGAATTCTAAAGCCCTTCCTTTTTGTTCTGCTGTCAAGGTTATAACTTCTAAAAATATATCAGGAAAATGCAATGAAAGCCAGACAAATTAGTATAGTAGTGAATAACTTGGAAAACACTCCTACTCCAACATTATGTAAATATGTGTTAAATTATGGCAGTTATGGGAATAAGTTTCTGTGGATAGCCTCAAAAACTATAAAACAGACTATTTACTTTAAAACCCAGGAGAACCTTCTGAGTTTTCTGATTTTGTCATACTGCTTAAATGCAGGTGAATTAACACTTCATTTCCAAATGAAAATCAATTTCTTACTTTAAAATGTAGAATTTGACAGAGGTCATAGCCCCGAAAACTGTGACTGAGAGTGTAAGTCTTTATTTGTCTTCATGATGCAAGCTTTCTACATTATTTGTAAGAAAACTTGCAGGAGACATTTTTCAAAATTACTTTCTTTAAAAATATTTTTTCTAGCTGCAATATGTCATGCAATTCCTCTTTATATCCAAGTGATTTCTTCTAATTTATGTTGTGTGGAACATTACTGTAGAAGGTCACTCAAGAAATTTTACTTCAAGACACCCCTCTTTGGAAATGTCTTGGACAGCTCACAATATATTATTGGTTTACTGGTTTATTTTCTTTATACCAAGTGCAATTGTCATTTATCTGTTTGAAAGTGTAATTTATCTGTTTCAGTTATTTGCTTCACTCTCAAAATGAGAAGTGACAACTTTTTGCAGTTATCTGGGAGACTGAGATAAATGCTAGCTTTGCTATACCAACACCCATAAAAATGTAGGAACAATTAGTTCCTATTTCTGTGCTATAGAACAAGCCAGAATTGGTCCCAGGTCAAATCAATTCTTATAATAAAACCAGGTTAAATTGTATCACTCTGCAGAGGACTTGAAACTCCTAAAAAGAAGTCAACTGAATATTTTCTCATACTATCACCACCATTTCTATCTGTTCATATGGATTCTTATTGGAAAGTAGAACAGCTACTGAGATCCTGAGTGTAAGAAAGGGACTTAAACTTCAGAAGGAATTATGCAGTGCTCAGGCAGCCCCGAGGATAAGGAAAGAAGAGATATTTATTTTACAGACATCTGTTTGGTCTTGAAGCAATGAATTACACACAGTTTGGTCAAACCCTCTGTGTGTGTTTGTGCATGCACTTACATCACTGAAGTATTTTACAGAGATTTGTGTTACATTAGTCAGCTTTCTGTCTTACGCTTTTTGAGACGAGGGATGTTTTTTCTGACACTATGGATAATAGATCTGAGAGGAAAATCTACAGCTGGAGGAGAAACAGGGATTTAGGCTTGTGCCTAACAACACAACATAAACAGAAGATGAGCTTTGGGATGATAATGGGTTTTGCTATTTGTATAGCAATAGTGAATGTTTAATCTGTGTACTTTGTCTGCCTGTCCCAGTGACTAGAACACCAGTGCATAGTTTAGTGCCTGAGACACAGGCAGTAAACTACTTGAATTCACAGAGGCCAGGAAAACTAATTTCTTTCTGTAAGCCATTTTGTCTCTGGACATATATTTTAGTCCATTTTTCATCAAGTAGACCAAAAAGTTGAAAATTGTCATACAAGTTTGATGTTTCACTTTATTTTGGTATTAGCCACAAGAAATTGTGGCTTTTCTGAAAGGGCAGACAATCCCCATAATCTTTGCTCATGCTCTAAATACACTGTGTCATTACTGTGGACCTCAAAAGCAACTTCTGACTGAATTGTCCTGGATCTCACCCATTTCACTTCAAGTCCACCAGGGAATAAGAGAAATAAAACTGATCAGGCTCTTGTGGAGTGGCCAAAAGGCCACTCACAGGGAAACACTGCTGCTATCCAAATTAAAGTGCAGAATATTCAATCTCCTAGTGTGTTAACATATTGAATTAGCATAACATCAGCTATGTAAATCAATAAAAGTTTTCAGCAACAGGTAAACATATTAAGTAAGCTATACACACATACATGTATGTATGTATGTATGTGTATGCAAAACTGTACAGAGATTTGCAGAGATATGAAAACACATTCTTCAGAAACATCTCCAGACCTGTATACTAATTGGAGTGCTTTGATGTCTGCAAGTTATTTGCACAGTACTTTATAGTGAGATAACATTTATCATTCTTCACTGACTCCAGAGTCATCTTGTTAATTTGTTAATAAAAAAACAGGTTTTAGCACTGGAATGTTACAAGGTTTGGTTTTTTTTTCCTTAGGAAGTGGTTGATTTTCTTTTGTTTTTCCCAATTGGCAACCCTGTAAGCTTGATCAGGATCTGATCAGGAGATGTTAATGAAGCAGTTATTTTGATTCTGATTTGTTTATATGCCAATAAAATTAAACAAAATGTAGTTTCTTGGTAACATAGCAAAACAAAACGCAGCAAAAAAAGAGGGACTTTTCTTATTAATTTTAGCATTTGTTTTACTAAAGGAACATTCTCATCATAGTTGGTTAGTGTTATGTTCATATCACTAATCTTATTGCTCTTGTAGTCAAAACCAAAACTAATTATTTTTCTTAATTTAGATAGATTGTCAAAAATCAGTTTTTCTAAAGATGAGGATGGCTTAGTAAACTCTCTTATGTGCTGTAACTTGGTAAAACTAATGTTGAATGACTCTTAGGTTTAATCTTGTACAAGGTAAAATGATCTGATGTATTTTAATAAAAGATAGATTGATAAAAATATTGAGTTTATAGTTTAATCTACCCTTCTGTTAATACATTGGTAGGGTGTATAAAGTTGTAAGTGTAGATGCTAGGAAAGGGTTATCAAAGATACTCTGTGTGGGTCAATAGTGCATCAATAATTCAAGATATAATTTAGAAGTATGATTATATTCAATACATTACTACAGTTTGCTGCTTTGTTTCAATTATATCTTAATACTCACAGAAAGATAATTTAATTCATTTATTTATTTGGGCAATCATAAACCTATCCTGTGGAATTTCTTAGATAATAGGAATATGAAATTTTGTAATCTCCAATGCCAAAATTTGGTAGAATCAGTGAAGCACTGAACATCTCTTACATTTGAACAATGAGAAAGAAAAAAATCCGCTCATCTGAGGTTTTTTTTTCCCCTGGCTATGAATTATGGTGTTCAGATAACCTTAGTTTTTTTAAGATCTCCTTCATTACTGCATTACTAAACCACCAAAACAAAATGAAGAACTGCATAGCCTCTGCCAGAAAGGAATCATATTGTGCTTTTATTCAATTCAGTCATTCTTTTCCAGTTGCCTTTCCTCTCATTCTCCATTATATCCCTTCAATTGTCAGGCAGCTAGTCTTCATTACTGTGGCATATTTTGTTCAAGTGGAGGAGGAGGAGGAGCGTTCTGCTCCAAAGATTGCCAGGCTGAGGCTGACTCTGTTTTCCTGTGATAAGGAGTTGCACACTGTATTCCACCACTAAGCCATTTCTGATTCAGAGTTGTGCCCTGTCTTCCATCTGTCTAGATGGCTCACAATAGAAGGAGTGAATTCTTGGTACCTCAGCCTTGGAGATTAAAACAGCAATACTGAATTGGGTTTGAATCTTTTTAATTGAGAGCCAGTGGAGCATGTGTGAGATACTCTGTGCTTTGCTCCCGTGTGATGTGCTGCACACTGCAGTTTGTGTGCTATATTCTAAGTCAATACCCAGTCAGTGCCAAAGTTCATTTTTGCAGGGGTAATTACAAACCTAGTTACAAAATGGCAGGGACAACTGTACTTTCAGCCATTTTGGGGCACAGCTTCCTGGGAAACCACAAGCCAGAGATGACATCACTCTACATGTTTGATTACAGCAGGGAGAGATTTTAAGAAAACTGAGAATTGCACTCACTATTTCTAAATTCTACGTTTCTTTGATTGAACAATTAAATTTTGCATCTTTTCCCCTTCTCGTCCGTTCAAAACATCTGTCAGCATTAGGCATAGGCAAAACCACAAGTGTCTTCCCATTTAACCTCTCTACTCAATTCCAGCCATTGTAAAAGGTGTTTCTGAGTTTAAAGATTTTCTTGGGGTTCTTTTATCTCCTTAGAGCAAAAATCCTTAAAATGATTTTAACAATCTTCGAAATGCAAAAATTTCCTCATGAATTTCTTCAGAACTGCTAAATAAAAGTGTATGGAAAAGAAAAAAGAAAAGAAAAGAAAAGAAAAAAGAAAAGAAAAGAAAAGAAAAGAAAAGAAAAGAAAAGAAAAGAAAAGAAAAGAAAAGAANAGAAAAGAAAAGAAAAGAAAAGAGAAAAGAGAAAAGAAGAAAGAAAGAAAAAGAACCTGCAAAACTCAGAGATTTCTCTTTCTCTCTGGTTCTTTATGACAGTGACTGTTCACAGATGAAAAGATTATGTGAATGATATGAAAAGTTTCTGCACAAAGGGAATGTAGAGATAATATGAAAGGGATTTATCCCTATAGGAAATTAGCTCCTATCCTGAAATAACATTGATTAAATCCTTTGTTTCCATTCATCTAGTCTTGCTCTCTTTGTACCAATTCTCAAGAGAATGAACATCTATTCTGAGGTGTTTAATCAACCTCAAAAACAATTTTATTGCTCTGTGTATTTTTAATGCTATAAACTCAATCCTTTAAATAATTATGTCAGTGACACAGTCACTAGATACTGTATATCTTGAAATTATTATGGCTAATAGTGGAAACTGTAGGAAATCCAGTATTTCCTTCTTCATGAAAAGATCTCTCTGAGTTTCAATTCCAAGTGCAGTAACAAGCTGGCCAGGAGTTATGGCTGAAGTAACAGAGCATGATATGGTCTCTATCTACATTGCCACCTTGCCTGAAACTAGGCAATTCCACCTGATAGATCCCAGTCCTGAGAAAGATGTGTGGAGTTTGTTACACTTGGGTCAGGTGAAGAGCGTTGGCATTCTCTAACAGCTAAATCCTTCTGCAAAGAGTCATTCAAATCCCTACTGAATGTGCATTCGATCCTTTACTTAGTTGTCTTTGACAACCAATTTATCCAAGACTGGAAATCTGGCTTGATTTATAAAAGCTGACCAACAAATATCCTGAGGTATTAAAAGAGTTCTTATTCTTTTCTCTTCCTCTTTCTCAAGGCTTTTGTGATCTCAAACTCCATGTTTGGTTTTTAAAAATAATAAATTAATTCCGGTCAGTTCAGGATAAAAAAACCCAACAACAACAACAAAAAAAAACAACAAACCAACCAAACAACAACAAAAAACCTTCACAAAAACCCAGTCTGAAATGTTTATGCAATTTTTGGAAAGCCCTTGGAGAACCACGTGTTTTTCTTCCAGCATGCTGTAAATGAACTGTAAAACAACAAACCAACCACAGTTCATATACATAGGATGTATATGAACTGTATATAATGGCCCATGCTGGGAGAGCTCTGTGTTTGTTAGTCAGTTTATACCATATTACTGCAAATGACTTCACTCTGAAGAACTTGATTTTAAGTTATATTAATGTTCCCTAAAACCAATCGGAAGAACATTGTTTCTGTTTCTTTGTCTATTCAACGTAAGATCTTCTCTTAGCGTTTCACATACTGAGATGTAGGATCTAGATCTTGATCTAGAGATCAAGGAAGCTAATTAAAAGCTGACTGAACTCTGAATTTTCATGTGAGATTAATTCAGAGAAATATTTATTAAGCTTGTACAAAGCTGTGTCGTGGGAGGAGACCACAATAAGCCTTTCTGAGAAAGCGATTGCATTCATTCAATGCTGTAGATATATTGCATTGAAGAAAAAGGTGTGATGTATTTTTTAGAAGCACCACATGATGTGTTTCAGTGTAGTTAATTGCTTTGACTGTTTGTAGTTATTATTGCTATTATTACTGTCTGGGTTTCAAAATATTATTCATATTCAAATAATTTTATTATAGAGAAGTGTCATGCTATCGATTCTCTTGGCTTTTCGAAAAGTTTGTGCATCATTAATTTCTTGTTCTTTCCATCACTAGCCAGTAAGGGGCTTTCAGATGTTGAAACTCTTATTGAGATCAGATAGTGTCAATAGGCTTTGCCTTGAGGTCCCTGGTGTTCAGGAACTTCAGCCACTTGGAAAACAGTGATGAAGTTCTCATTGCAACATTGTGTTGAACCAGAATCATTGAGCTAATGCAACGAACTGAAAGTGACATTTGAGAATTCTCTGTTGTCTTACTTCCTGTTAGACACCTTAAAAACGTATGCAAATGTGCTTAAATCAACCTTCAGTGTCAAAACCTTTCTCACAGCATTCTCCTGGAGAAACTGGCTGCTCATGGCTTTGTTTGGTTTACAGTTTCCTTGGAAAAAAATCTGGCTGGGTGGCTCAGAGAGTGGTGGCAAATGGAGTTAAATCCAGTTGGTGGCTAGTAACAAGTGCTGTCCTTCTGCACTTAGTACTGGGGCCAGTCTTATTTAATATCTTTATTGATACTTTGGGTGGCAGGATCAAGGGCACCCTCAGTAGGTTTGCAGATGACACCAGCTGAGGTGGTAGTGTTGATTTGCTGGAGGGCAGGAAGGCTCTGCAAAGGGATGTGGACTGGCTGGATCAATAGGCTGACACTGATGACATGAATTTAAATGGCGCGAAGTGCTGGGTGCTGCCCTTGGGTCACAACACCCCCAGGCAGTGCTACAGGCTTGGGAAAGAGTGGCTGGAAAGTTGTCCAGTGGGAAAGGACCTGGGGGTGCTGGTTGACAGCGTATGACCTTCAACTGATATGTGCCCAGGTGGCCAAGAGGGAATCCTGGCCTGTATCAGCACTGGTGCAGCCAGCAGGACCAGGGCAGTGATTGTCCCCCTGTACTTGGCACTGGTGAGGCCACAGCTCCAATCCTGTGTTCAGTTCTGGTTGCCTTCATGACAAGAAAGACATTGAGGGGCTGGAGCATGTCCAGAGAAGGGCAATGGAGCTGGGGAAGGCTCTGGAGCACAAGTCTGATGAGGAGCAGCTGAGGGAGCTGGGGTGCTTAGCCTGGAGAAAAGGACACTCAGGGGGCCCTTATCCCTCTCTACAACTGCCTGAAAGGAGGCTGTAGCCAGGAGGGGCTTGGTCTTTTTTCCCGAGTGACAGGACAAGAGGAAATGGCCTCAAGTTTCACCAGAGGAGGTTTAGATGAGATATTAGGGAAAAAAATTCTTCATGGAAAGGTTTGTCAAGCTCTGAAACAGGCTGCCCAGGGAAATGGTTGAATAATCATACCTAAGGGTATTTACAAGACATGCAGGTGTGGCACTTGGGGATATGGTTTAGTGGTGGGCTCAGTAGTGCTGGATTAATGGGTCAACTTGATGATCCATCTTCTTGATGGATCTTGATGATCCATCTTTTCGAAACTAAAGTAGTCTATAATTCTGTGATTCTATACTTAAAATATACATAATTGCTCAAAAATCTATATACTCAAATATGCGGTGAACTGAATTTTCTGCTAATTACAAAGGGTTGGATTTAAAGCCTGAATGTGTCACAGAAGAATGTCTTCAATATCAGTAGGTGTTATGATAAACTATATAAAAAATCTGCTAGATAAGGCAAAGCCTGCAGTTTCTATATATCACCGTGAGATGGTGAAGAAGAAAATGAGTTTGAAACAGTACATGTGACTGCTATAGAGATTGCTTGTAAAGAATATCCTAATACACATTACAAGATAACTTTTCTAGAATTCCCAATTGTTCCCCCATTGATCAAGTGACCAAGTCACTTAAATAAAACCTTTTATTTGGAGTAGAACAGTTTACAGGCAATTTCATCTCGTATAAGAAAGTGTGTCTGTGCAGTTATGAATCCTATTAGAAGGGTCTACATTGAGTTTTAGAAACCATATCACAGTGATCTCACTTAAACTGACAATTAAAGTGTCTTTTGCTTATGGCTGGTTTCAGACACCCTGTGCAATTTACCAAGTAATAGCAAAAGTGTAATTTGCTATATGCAAACTTCTATTAGTATTCTTTGCCAATTTAAGTTTACAACTATGATAAAGACCATTAGCGAGATTTCCTTAGTGCACTACAACCTTACTCTTTATTTCTGAAACTATTCTGTATAGTGTCAGAATTGCAACACAAATACCTTCGCATAGTTTTCCAATATGCTATAAAAATAAACATGGATTGATTTGATGTAGCATTGAGTAGATTAGGGAAGCTTTGAGAGTAATAGAGTCACATCAGCTTATAAATTTACACAGACAATGAGACTCATGCCTTTGCAGTATAGAAAACCATAGATGAGAGCAAAGTATATTGCCTCTCAGAAACATTTCCACTGTGAGAGGCTAGCTCTTTGTGAAAGCAGTCTTATTCACCTGAAAGTTATACAATAATTTTTTTCTAAATTCAACATTTGTGGAATCTAAAGTTTCTGATCAGCCATTTATGTGTTCCTTAGTGTGAGCCCAAAGATGGTGCATCCCAGATTAGTTACAAAGGACTGCAGTATATAAGCAAACTAAATACTTACACTTGCTAGACTATTTCTGTTTTCCAGAGTAACATAGGAACAATTCTCTCTGAATGTAAGGAAAATTAGTTACCTATTTCAGAAATTAGTAAAATAGCAATGTTAAAATTACCACAAAAGAAATCAAAAAATGGTCATTGTTAGGAAATTGGAATCAGGAAAACCCAACCAACCAAACAAAAAACCACAAAAAAAACAAAGAAACAAACAAAACCCCCGGTTTTTTTTTTTTTTTTTTTCCCATGAAACAAAGAAAAACTCTATTCTCCCAGAAGACTTTTTTTTTTTGGTTGATTATTTGGTCCTTTACCAATATTTTGTAAAGACGAAAAACCTTTAACACATTTTGTAAATTCTTTTATCAATGTGTCAGTAAATCATTTTCATGACTGGAATTTTGTAGGTGTCTTGGTTTGGAAGACAGGTGTCTGCCAGGGAAACAAGAGCCTCCCTTGGAATGGAGAATGTAAATCCCCTCCCTCCAAATTATTATAATTTTGCAATTAAGGGGCTTTCAGGCCAAGATATAGGAATATGAGTTCTTTACTGGAAATATTACAAAATACAAAGGTAGTAGTACAAGGAGAAAAAACAAGCAAACAAACAAAAATAATCGTAGAAACACCGACAGAGTGAGAATACAACTTGACACTCTGTTGGTCAGGGTGTTGTCTAAAATAAGTCCTTCTAGAGTGACAGATGTGGCCCTGTTGGAGTCGAGATGATCTTGTAGAAGGTTCCAGTGGTGGCAAGATGGGTCCAGTCTTCCTCTGGGAGTCTCGTGGAAAAAAAACAGCTATCCTGGTATTCTGATTTTTGGGTTTTATCCAGGCAGGAATGCCTGGCTCCTCCTGATGGGTGGAGCATCTCACAATGGGATGATTTAATTTTATCAGTCTTGTGGTGAGCCTTAACGGCCCCTTTCCAGGTTATATCCCCCTGGAGGGAGGATGGGTGGTGGAAGATAAGGAAACACCACCCTACTTGGTTTTTAAAGGTTGGCCCATTAACAGAAGGCACCCACCCTCTCCCCACGGAGTTATGAAGAATGGGTTATACAAGAGAGAAAGAAAAACATCTCCCCAACCGGTTTCAACAGATGAAATAGAGTACACATTTTTGGTTACATATTGCAACCCAAGACAGTAAGAAATATGTGGACTGTTTTATTAGAAAAACATGTCAAACCAGTCAATACAATTCAGCTGCTATAGTATAGTTAATTGTGATGGTTACGCACAGTGTCATAATTTATTTGAACTATATTAAAAGCTATGCCAAGATTTCATTATTTTTCTGAAGCAGCTAATTTAGGATGATAAATTGAATTCTGTCTTCAGCCAGTGAAGAGATATGAGCACTACCCAAAAAAAGATGCCACAATGACCATTCTCCTGCGGGGTTTCTCATTTTCAGTGTAGCTGTAACCATGAAATTCCTTAACTTCTTGCAAATACGTTTTGCTGTTACAAATTCGGTTCCTGTGTCTACAGAGTTCATTGTATTACCATGAGCAGACATTAATCTGTTTTTCAGAAGGTATATAGCATGGCATGTGTTAACCTTTCTTGCCTGCTTTAACCTGGTATTACTCGTAAGTCAGGTACGCATTACATGACTCCATTTCAAACCCATTCAGAAATAAATGAAGAACCTGTCCTATGTCACTGAATCCTGTGGGGAAGAAGCACCTTGGAAATTCTTGTAGACAACAACAGAAAGTCACTGCCAAAGACAGGAGCATTAAGCAGTTCATTAGATTTGTGCTGTGCTAAGTGCTGCTCTGTAAAATAGCAGGATGCTGAGATACACCACAGGGTCTACTTTCACCTGTGCAGCTGTTGAACAGGTTTGTTACCTCCTTGCAGATAGAAGAGTGACAGTGCAGGTGTTAATCAGGCCTGTGGGGCTGAACAGGATAATGGTTGGCTCATCTGCTGCAATCTGACAGCTGAAATTGCTCAAAGAGTTTCGGGCCCTAACAGAGACACACATTGCCAAGAGAGTGCTCTGGTGCCATTTGTCTGCCAATCTGCTTGGGGACCATGTTGTTGTTTTCCAGACTGCATGGAGAGCATGAAAAATACCACATTTGTATTCTAGTCAGGTTCTGCTCGTTATAAAACAGCACAGAGGGTACTTGGCACTGCAGGAGAGGTGATCCAAAGCAACTCACCTGTAACTCATTGTGTGTTCCTGGCGGATGAGAAAAATAGCAAGCTCCTAAACACCATGAGAGGGTGAACTCTTGCAAATAAGACAAATTGATTTTGTACTGGAGCATTACTACTGGGAGGTGCTGGCTCTGACTTCTCTGTGCATTGCTGTGAAGTTTTCATTGTTCAGACATCACAGGTTCTTCATTTTCAGGTTTCTGCATCAAATAAAAATATATATATATAAATTCTGATTTCCTGTTCTGCCACTTAGCTCTGTATTGCTCCATAGGTATTTCTACTGACTTCTTTGACTCTTGGAATAATGACACATTTCCCATGATGATTAAGAGCACCAGGATCTGGGTTTTCTGTCTTCACAAAGAGACATACCCTCTATACTTCTCACAGTTGGTTCTAGGTTGACAGACCTTCTCTATGGCATGGAATATGTTGCCCAAGAAGCCCAGGAAAGTGATGGAATCACCACCCCTGGAAGTATTCAAAAGGCATGTGGATGTGACACTTGAGGACATGTTTTAGTGGTGAACGTGTCAGTACTCGGTTAATGGCTGGGCTGAGCCTTAGAGCTCTTTTCCAGCCTGCACAATTCTGTGGTGAGATGACCGTAACACCTGGCTGTCAAATCTGAATGCAGGGACACCAGATTCTTAGGGTGGTGTAAACTATCGTGGGTCTGTTTAATTCAGTTGATAAAAAGCTTTCAGAAATCTAAACAGATTGTTTTATAGAAATGTATTTTTTTTTCTTTTTGAGTAGCCAAAGGATTAATATTAATGAGTTATATTAAAAAAAACTTGAAAGATGCTTTCAATACTGGCCATATTATGAAAGAAGGCTCATGACACTATTATATATTATTTTTTCATATATAAAAATA
>WAAE01022875.1:65000-81604 GCA_013400495.1 Nicator chloris | reverse complement strand
ATATATACATATATATATACAAATGTAAAAGAACAGACAAAATATATAGGTATAAAGTGATAACATAGACATAGATGTAAGTACATTTGTTTCAAGATATTGACACAATCTTTGAAATATCCATGTCTGAGATTTTGTGTCATTATTTCTTCATTGTGAAGAAAATAAGAAAAGTTAGTCAAATGTATTGAAAAAAAAATTCTTCATGGCTACAGATTCCACAACACTCAGGCCAGGCCAACAGAAAATGTCTACACTGTAAATATTTCTGCTGGCCTGCATTCAAGTTGGAAATGAGGATGTTGGTTTGCTCCATCATGAGGGTGACCTGGAATCCAGTACTAAAGAATTCTGTTAACTTTTTCAAATAAGATCTACCTCCCTTCAAAGTCTAGCAGGTATTCTGACAGGAAACGAGGATGACTAATATTTATAAAACTAATTTAATAAAATCCATTATATAAAATCTTTTGAATTTTTCATAGCCATATGCTATTTTAGCACTAGCAGAGACCAGGACTAGTGGAAAAAATCCAACCAATATTAAATGATGCAATTTGATCTTTTTAGCAGACTGTGCTCAAAACCCTATTCTAAAGACTTCTATTTTGGCAAGTATATGGACATAGAAGGAAAAAGAAAGAGACAAAAAGGAAGAAGGAACTGTCTGGATTCTGTCCAAAGATCCCTGGCTTTGAATGGGATTGTTGTTAAATCTCAAAGTCCCCTGTGTACCTGAAAAAGTCTTATTCATCCTTTGAATGAAGGAAACAAAAAGGAACCTAGTGATGATGAATTTATCAAATGCTGCAAGACATGTTAGAAAAGCAATGTAATAGCTGTTACAGGAATAAAGAAGAAAGATCACTTAGGGCAAGCCAAGAGAACTGTGGCTATAGAAAGAAGAAATAACGCTTTCATTTAAACACTGGAAAGTCACCTAAGGACAGGTCAGAGCAGTGTTAGGCGAAGGACATATGTACAGCGTCTTTCTGATTCCCAGGGGAAAAATGAAAACCATCACTTTTAAAAACTATTTTATGTATTGCATTTTTATCACCAGTTTTTAATAGTGAGGGAAAAAAAATCAGAACACCCTATGGGACACATTGTGGTGCAAATCCAAAGCTGAGAATTTCAGTGGTATGTGCTAAATTATGGCCAATTTTAAACACAGATATTTAGATAAACAGAGATCGATAGATAGATAGAAAGACAGATAGACAGACAGACAGACAGACAGACGGACACACACATATTTTGTTCTGGTGATGTAATATTCTCCAGCCCTTGTGGAATACAACATTGGTGACACTGCTCAAGGGGCACCAGAAGTCTTCAGCCACTGGAAAACTTCAGCCAATATCCAACTGAAACTTATTACCACTGCAGAGGAAGAAAAATCCCAAGTTCTAGAAGACTTCCATGTCCCCACTTCCCATGGTATTCCTGTTTCTTTTCTTCATCGTGTACCACCTCAGTCTTATGACTAGATTCCCTTCTGCTCTCTTCAACTAGCAATTAATTTCTTTGTTTCTAATCGTTTCCCCAATGCACAAAATTTAAATTCAGAATTTCTCTTTCCCTTCTTACTGCAATCATTCCTGTTTCTGTGTAAAGGCAGTGAACACTGCAATAGTCAATTCCTCACACTGACCTTTTCCCTATTTTCTAACAAACAACTGGTCAAAATTACCTTCTTGTCTTAGTTCTACCTTAGCCCAATCTTTTTGTAACACCAGGTAACATAAGCCTCCAAGGACTGCCCAGAGTCAGTTTCAAGAATGTGCTCACAACTTCAGTAAAAAATGGTAAAAATACCAATAAAATCACATTTCACAGAATCCCAGAGTAAGAGAATAGTTAGGGTTGGAAGGGACCTCTGGAGATCATGGAGTCCAACCCCTATGCCAAGGCAGGAAGGGGAAATATTATTTCTAATACTTCACTTCATCACATAAGCCTAAAAACTTCTAAACTAAATATGAACTGTTATATTTGGAACCCAACAAAAACTTAGTATTAGTGTAAACTTCTAATAAGCCACATGCATATTAATTCAGGACAGTAGAAGAACAAAGAAATCTGATTTCAAAACGTGTGAAATTCCATGCAATCTAAATTATGATTCGAAAGCTTAAACTAAGAAAGTTTTAAAGTATGTAATAACCATGAGTTTTACATTATTAAACTGAAGTTTACACTCAGCATTTGGGAAGAACAATATACTATTTGACCCTCTATTCAAAAACTTTTTTGAAAATTTACCTGGGCTCTTCATGCTAATGGAAATGTTTCTTTTTCCTCAGCAGTTTCTGCTTTTTCCAAAAACCATTATTAATTGGCTCCAGAGTCAGTATGCAGTCTGTGAATTGTAACTCGAATAGTAGCAATTAACTTACCCTTAAAGACTCCTGGAATGAGGAGGCCTGGTACTGTGCATATTTAGCAATTGTTGTATGAGATCTACTGCTTTCACAACGCCAGATTTTCTTTGTTCCAGTGGGGTCCCAGTTTTCATCTGCTGGCTGCAGTAGTTGTGTCCTTACTTCTACTATGTGTTCATTATTTGCTTCTACCAATGTCTTAGTAGAGAAGAGTCCTAGATCTAATTAATAGCAATAAAATTAATAAATGAAGGGTAAAATAGAATAAAAAAATTCAGGAAAATGGCTGAAGTTATCAAAAGGTTTACTTTAAAATAATTTTTTACCCCTTAGTCTTCACAACACTGCCCACCTGAACATTAATTACTGACACCTAAAAACCTTTTCTCCAGACATCCAGTAGAAAATTAGAAAAAACTTGGCAGCTATGGATTATATTACAAGAAACATTTTACATGCCTTGGGTAAACAAATCTGCAAACAATGTTGATATCTACTACCAAGAAAGTATTTTTCAGAGCAGAGCTTTATGAACGTACTTCCATCATAAAACACGTTTCCTATCAGCAGGGATAGTTTATCTATCTAGAGACTTCAAAATACTGCACACGTTCAAATTACACATCATTAGATCTAAACACTAAAACATGCATCCAGTTTTTTATAGGAAAATGCCTGGCTGTAAACTTCCATATCCACAGCTCAGCCCCTCTCCGTGCTCAACAAAATCTGCTGTGTTTGTGGTGGGGTTTTTTTTGACCAAGATTAGAAACAGCAGCAAACTGAGAAATGACGAATTACCCTAACGACTTGGAATATACAGGTAAAACAGTATTATAGAAGTAAAATATCTGCTTCTAAAAACATTAATTTCTCCCCAAAGTTAAAAAAAAGGTAAATTTACCTAATTTAAGCGCTCCAGCAAGGCCACGTATTACAGTAACAGGGTTGTTTGGATTTGTACAAAATTGATGTAAAGGTGGAAAGAAAGCATCTCGTTTATTTTCCAACTGCAAAATTATAATGGAATATTAGATGTCAGATCAATCTAGATTCCTTATTTGTAAAAGAAGAAAGAACAGTAAAACAAAAGAGAAATAACAGAAAGAAAACAGGAATTTTCTGCATTTCCCTGCACTGTGGGGAATGAACAGCTACACCATACACTTCTTTCTATGGCAAATGCTGGGTTCACTCCTGAAATTAATTTGTTACTGTAATTTGTTTCTTGGCATGAATTATTCCCAGGTTGCTTCAGCTTTGCAACTCAGGTTTCCTGAACTTAATTTCTTTATCTGACAGTAGCTTTGTACATTCCCTAAATCTACAGAATTCTCTGAAGAGCAATACAGTCTCTTTTCAGAACTAAAAAAGCACTATTTTACAAATAATGTATGCAAGAAACAGTATAATTAAAAGATTACTCTCATGGTATATCTCATGTTAACCAGAAAGGTTGATTTGCTTATGCTTCTCTGCACCTATAACCTCAATTTTATGCTATAGCCTCCCTCCTGATTTTTTTTTTAATTGCTATGAAACCTTTAGAACGCTGAAGGCTTTTCTAGCAATAAACAAAACACAACAGAGAGTTCCCAAACAGTGGCACAGCTGCAGAGTCTGTGGCAGCGTGGTGACTTTCCAGCCTTGTGAGGACTCAACAAAGCTGGGATGGGCTTTTATGAAGACAGATGAGTTCAGGTGCAACACCTGGACAACATCTGGAAGCACTATTGCATCCAGCCTAACCCAGCTCTCAGTACACTCAGACCCAAGTGCCAGCCTCTTCTGGTCTCTAAACTGAGCTGACCAAAGCCAACTTGACCTTTTCACACCACCTGTATGGACATCCTGTAATTTATTTCTCTGCTATTACGGAAGTGGATACCCAGTAATTTATTCTTCTATTACTAAGGAAGTTAGTCCAATAAAGCTATTATTGAATTTTATTGTCATAACAAAAGTTATAATGCTTGCATAAGAAAATACTACTCAACTAAACCCTGCCTTTTCCTGGTGACATTTTGTTCCTAACATCACCTCAACTTTTATTCATTTTTCTTCACTGTTTTGAAGCAGATTGTTATGTGAGTTTAATTACTTGCTTATTTATACATAAGCTGTCACTTGCAAAAAATTGTACATACATTTTTAAAATACTGTGCATTGTATATAATGAACTGTTTTGCTTATTCTGACAACATTTTGAGTATTAAAAAATCTGAAGTATTTTTCCTTTTGTTTACTGAAATTCTAAATTTACAGTTCCTTTAACAGTCAAACTATGTCTCAAAATTTTCTTTAAGGTTAGCATTTCTCCTGCTTATGTATCAGTTTGGAAAGCACCATAATTACAACTCAGTGATGAACAGTGCATCTTCAAAATAATTACATTATGTAATTCAGATATCCAGACAATTACAAAAGACAGGCAGCAATGTACTTCTGCCACCAGATTTACTTACATAAATACTAGGTGTAGGTGGATTCAGCTTGTCCTTTGGCAAGGGAGGGTACGGTGGAGGCGGTGGTCGTGGAGGTGGGCATTTATCCAATAGAATACTACTGTTAGATAAGCCATTTTTACCCAGATTCCTAAAAGGAAACAAGAGCTGTCTCTGTCAATACTTGACAAATAAAATAAAAGCATATCAGTGTAATCTCTTACGCAAAATAATGTTGTATAAGGAGAAACCGTAATTTAAGATGCAACTAAAGCTCGTATGTTTTAATCAGGAATTTTCCGTGCATAATTTGACATAATTCAAACTTATTCCCACTTTGCCCGCTGAATCTGCAACATCACCACTATTAGTTAAAATACAGCTATTTTAAATAAAGCAAGCATGACACATTTGATAAAATTTAACAGGAGAAGAAGGTTTCAACTGCAAATGGAGAAGAACCTTAGCAGGTGGATATCATTCCACAGGAGCTCAGGCAGCAGAACACAAGTCAAAAAATGGCAATGTCTCAGCCAAAAAACTGCTGAGTCACAAAAAGCAACTATAGCTACACCAGAGACACTGAACTGAACCTCACCTATCCCTCCCTGCTTTACACACTTTGAAGCAGAACGAGCCATTGCTGCATAATGCATTTTTTGGAGCAACAAGGGAGAGGCCCTACCCCCAGTGAGCTGCTGTGTCAATGCCCCTGTGTGTGACTCCAGGGAGAACCTCTCTGCCTGTATTTGCAGCCCCTCCCTGGAGATTTCCAGGAGTGCAGGACCCACTGGATGTGTAACGTTTCCTATAATGGATGACCTGAAAAATCTCCATTCTGAGCTTAGCCTGTGGTCAATACCCAGTCACCATCACTGGGAATGTACTGACAAAACCACCTCTTACATTCTTGTTAAAAATTGCTCAACTACTTCAAAATTCTTCCCACTAAACACTCTTCAAATCCTTCTTTAAACCTCCTTTGATTCACTGTTGTTACATCCCACAAAACAGGATGTTTCTAATGTATAATTTAGTCATATATCTTCATAAAATTCACTGCTTGCTAATTTTTTTTTTTTTATAAGAACAGTCCTCAGCAGAAAACACAGCTTTTCATCAGATGAAATACCCAGTGATAAAAACTTGTTTCTAAAACTGAGAAACATGGTACAGCCAGATACGGGTCATGAGATCACTGCTTCAAAGCAAGCTAGCAGGACCCATAAGATGGACTTGGGGCTTGAGATCAGAACAGACAGACTGACATGAAAAACACTTTAAACAAAATAGGCAAACATCTCATGCATCCCAAAGCACACCTGTTACACAGGTCACTCCTTGTGCTAGGTGAACCCAATGCCAGAATTTCCCTTCCAAGAAAGTGCAAGAGTGATGCAAGAAGCTTTGATTAATCATCATCAGCTTGGGAAGAACATCACCAGCCAGTGCTTAATGTCTGATGTAGTTATTGCAAAGGCTTCATTGTCCCCACATACACAAAAAAAAAAGCCAACAGAAGCAAACAAAAGAAGAACCCCAAAATAACACGGCAATATAAGATCTGATACCACCACACAGAAATGTATTGACCACAGCTGCATGAACCTGAGATTCAGACCATCTATGCAAAGTGAAACTAGAATCTAAACAGCAAGTATCAGACATTACTATAACCTCTGCAGTACCAACCAGAGAAATAAAACCAAGAAACAAAAATGCGTAATATTAAAAACAAGAGAGAACTTCGACCAAATTCAGTTTGCATAAACAGATCTCAGGAAATTTCTAAGTCAAGGAAAATGAGAAAAAGTGAATTTGAAGAAAAAGGGACATTGTTCTGAACTAAGGGGACTTGAGCTGCTGCAGTCACAGCAAGCTAATCACAGTGGAAGCTCAGTAAAGCCAGAGCACATGGGGGTTTCAGGGAAGGGTGACAATGGAAAGAGGAGAAACTTCTGTACACTTGGAGAAACTACAGGTCTGAAAAGGCAGAGGAGAAAGGGAAAAAACCAGCATGAAGGAAAAGATCGGATGAACAACGATTTCTCACAAACCCAGCACTTGAAGCTGGTATTACCAGTTGCATGCTATAATTTCCTATTAAGCTACTAAAACTCAGTGTGGAATTTTTAAGAGGAAATTGGACAAAGAAAAGCAAAGCTGAGATAGCAAAACATTCATAATTTAAGTGGCACAGGAAACAGATGGGCAGAATATTTAAAAGTTGTCTTTAACAGACCAGCTTCACTCTATCATAGTTTTTTTCATATCATTTTTTTTTACTATGAATCAGAGTATCTTACTATTAATAACAAGACAAGAGCTATTAAAGAATAATTCTGTAATTGTTGGTGTGCCAAACAGAGCAATAGAAATTATAAAAAACACTATAGAAGTACTAAAAATACTTGCTACCACGGTGTGAGTATCCACTGCCAGCCTCTCCACTTCTGGAAACACAGAACTACACCCAGCGCAAGGAAAGTGAAAGACCCTTTTTGACCACAGCAACTGTGCTGAAAATTCCACATATCTCAGTTTCCAGAATGCATTTTTCTGTGAGAGGATTTCATGGCGGCTGAAAGGGGCAACAAATGCACTGCACAAGACAACACAAGCTTGATTTATCCCCCTAAAAGAAACTGGATACCCAGTCATCTGTGATGAAGGAATGAAGAGAAGGACATTCATGTAAATTGACTTCCAGAGGAAACTGGTGTGGCGCGGACTGTGCACGGACAACACCCTTCATTCCCACAGAGTGGGAAGAGAAGGCAGGAGCAGCTGCCAGGCTCAGAGGGGCAAGGGCAGGGGTGCACAGTGATGTGCAGCCTGCCCTGAGCCACAGCTGCAGCACTGCAAATTGCTCCAGGGGTGAAAGCAACAACTCATGGAAGTGCTTCACCCTGAGGACCAAACTCAAACTGCCGTGCTTAGGAGAACATCAACCACTAAGGATGAAACTGGTGCCTTAACTTCACAAAAATCACTCCATCAATTAGGTTGGAAAAGACCTCTGGGATCACTGAGTCAATCCACGATCAATCACCGCCTTGTCACCTAGACCATAGCCCTGAGTGCCATGACCACCCTTTCCTTAAGCACCTCCAGGGATGGTGACTCCACCACCTCCCTGGGCAGCCTGACCCAGTGTCTAATCACCCCTTCTGTAAAGAAATTCCTCCAGATGTCAAACCTAAAGCTCCCCTTGCACAGCTTAAGACCATGTCCTCTTGTCCTGACACTGGTTGCTTGGGATTACTTCATGTAGTCGTGGGATCTCTTGAACAAGCAATTATCAACATTCATTAGAACACCCCTTTTAATTATATTTTTCTGTTTTCTAGGATACATTCCCACAGCTTTTAAGAGACAGTTCACAGCCTTCAGTCCCAGATAAGACCTTCCCCTCTGGCTGTACCCAAACACACAGCTGACCAGAAGCCCAGGTGTGACACAGTTTCAACAGTCACCCACAGAACACTGATCAGGCAGCCCCCAGACACTTTTTAGGTACAGGATTGATTCTGCATCATCCCACCAGACTAAAAAGAAGTATCTTGTAGGTTTAAAGCCACCTGTGTTACTGTACCAATTTCAACTATTTTAAAATAAAAACTCTACCTCAAAAGATATTAAAGTGAACAGGATAAAACTTATTTTCCCAGAACCCAGAATCATTATCAATAATTATCATTCTTTACATTTATTAAATTAATCACCTCTATATTTTTATTATTTCACTCAACCCTTATGTCAGACTGAGAGTCACGTCTATTTCTCAGGAAGTGTGCTCTTCAAGTCCTCTGGAACTTTTCCTGCTTTCCAAGAACTATTAAAAAAAATCTATATGAATTATAAACAGTTCTCTGGCTCACTCCTTCAGAGTTCACAGATGTATGTTATCTGGGCCTCTGACTTAAAAATGCTAAATTTAAGTATAACTGCTGTTTAACCTTCTCCTTGAAAAGAGAGTACATTCCATGATGTGAACATTTTATCTGCCTTTTTCCCAAGCACGGAACAAAAATATTTACTGAACACTCCCGCCTTATTGACCATGCTAATACTTCTGTGCAGACATTATTTTTTTGATT
Source organism: Nicator chloris (assembly GCA_013400495.1). Taxonomy (NCBI): domain Eukaryota; kingdom Metazoa; phylum Chordata; class Aves; order Passeriformes; family Pycnonotidae; genus Nicator; species Nicator chloris. The sequence goes on along the minus strand of WAAE01022875.1, from coordinate 72,673 downwards.
CTTCTTTTTTGTTTTTGTCTACAGGTTTTCCTCTTCCAAACATCATTTCTGTGTTTTCTAGAACTCTTAGCTTCAATACTTTTTAAAATATTTGCCCCTATTGTTTCTACTTGGGAGATTACGACTTTTTGGTGATAACAGAAAGTTCCTAAACAACTTTCAGTTATTTATACATTTGGATTTTGGGTACAATTTACAGGTCGAAACAGAGTAAGTTACAAGCATTTGTGCTTAAGCAGTTATTTTTGTTGTGAAGTCAGTCTAAGTGAATTATTATTTGAGGATTAGCTGTATGAGAATTAACAAGGTTTTACTGCTCAAGAGATTATAGTTATTCAGAAGAACAAAATTAATACCCTCTCTTCCCCCAATAAAAATCACATTTAAAATGGAACACAAGGAACCGTGGATTTACTTGATACTCTATCTCAATTCTATCAGAATTAATTAATCTACAAAGAGGAAGGAACGAGACATTTTTGAAATGCGCCTGCACAAGGCATCAGTTGAGGCACGGGGCTGCACAGCACTCACTTGATGCAGTCCTGGTTCAAACCAGAAACACCCACCCTTCACAACTAGCAGATACAATCCCTTGCTTTCTTCCTCTGAGTTATTACAGAACCACAGAAAAACGCCTGTCAATCCCCACCAGCCTGGGAAGGAGGTGGTTACACACAACACCCAGCTTGGCTCCCCCTGCTTCCCCTCCCCAAGCTCCTTCTGTAGCCGGGGGATAGAGAGGAGCTCTCAAAGGGAATATAAAGAAGTCAAGTCAAGCTTACATTATGCTTAAATGCAAGTAATGCCAGATAATTATACAACCTGTTTATCATGCAATTCTCTACTCCAGCCTTTCACAACCAGGTACTAGCTGGCAATACTCCCAGAGATCTTTCATGAAACTACAGAAAATCCTACAATAGAACTGTGGATTTTCTCATTATGCAAATGTATTTCTAATTATTTTTGAATTCTGTTCTGGTTTTGACCTCAATACTACAGGTTGGCAGTGAATTTCATAGGTTAATTACATGTTATGTAAGAAGTAATGTTCCTTTTTTTTCTTCATGACTTTTACATCTTTCTTCTCTATTTCATTTGCTAATCACCTTGCTCTGAGGCTGTAAGACAAACAGAATCACATCAATGACTTACGTAAGAAAAGCGTTATAACAAGTGGCACCAAACTTTTTCATACACTTGCCTTTCCCTCTGAACTGTAAATTTTCCCATGATTTTTTTTTACTCCCAGATACTTGTGCTTCCCATCTGCCGAGTTCAGTATTTGCCTTTTAAACAAAACAGAATCTCTTATTCTAAGCAGTGTTTAGCTTGCGAAATCACAATATTTCAGATTTTGTTCTTAAAACTTTTGCTATGGTGAAGTTCACTTGCCGGACGTAATGTGCCTTTAGAGTAACTGAGCAATTCTGTCTCAAAGCCAAAAAAAGCCCTTTGTTTGCAAATAAAATTCCCAATAAAACAAGAATTGTTTTTGCTGTTTTAAGAACAAAACACTAATTTAATCCAGGTCCTTCCTCCACAAAGTACTTCCCCTCAAATAGATTTAGGCTTTTTCCTGTGGACCATGGAGCTCTCAAATTAGTGATTCACTGACTTCCCAGACCAGGCTCAGGGAGCAGCAACTTCAGTAAGGACAGAACAAATTTCTTCTGCCCCAGGCTCCAACAGAGAGCAAGGAGCTCTGCTCGGAGCAAGGAGAAGTCTGCCCACTTCAGCCTCTGCAATGCCCTTCCCACTCCTCCTCAGGAAAGGATTTACTGCCCTTGTTTAAATGCTGGCCATTACCAGACCCTTTTCCAGACTGTTTAGCCCAGACCACCTTCACTGAATCAACAAATCATTAAGGTTGGAAAAGACCTCTGGGATCATGGAGTCCAACCTGTCACCAAACACCACTTTGTCGACTTGACCATGGCACCATGACCTCCAGTTGTTCCTTGAACACCTCCAGGGATGGTGACTCCACCACCTCCCTGGGCAGCCCATTCCAATGTCTCATCATCCTTTCCATGGAAAAATCCTCTGTTTGCTGTCCTATATTTGTTATCATTTTACAAGGCCTCTTGAGCCCATCTCTCCTAGTCTCCTGTCACTTTTCTCAATGGATTGCTCCATACTTTCGCTCTTTGAACACCAAGCAAAAAGAACTATAAAAAGGCCTTATTAGCCTCCGATACACATTACAGTCAAACCTACACCTCCCATTTGCCTTCCCCAATTATGCCAAATTGGTAAAGCTTTTAAGTTCAGAAATGCTTCAGAGTTGTCAAATGAGTCTTTCCATGTACCACCATAAAAAGGACAAGGACAACTTGCAGCTGACACAAAGTTGCCCAGTTACCCAGCTGGGCTCTTCAGAACTGAGGACCTCTTACCTCTAAGTTTTGTTTGGACCTTTGCCTGTTCTTTCAAGGCTGTGGGCAAACTTTAATAAATAATGAAGAAAAAAAAATAACCACCGAGATATTTCTTACTTCTTTTATGAGAAACAATACAAGCCAACTCAGGAACTTCTCTCTACACCGCTTAACTAAGGACTTGACCTCAGATCAGTTTTAGATAGGACAGTTGGTAGACTTTCTTAACTGAGATGGATACTGGGTTTTTATCCCTACTCTGGGATGTTAATTAGATGCATCAGTTGAAACACTGAGTGAGAAATCAGCTGGTTTCACTTCAGTGGAAATAAACACCTCGAGTGTTAAGTCTTGTGATAATGTTTCATTAATTCTCCTTTCAGAAAGATTGCACACAGAGAAAAGATACTGACATTTCTAAGAGCACAGAAAAGAGCTTTTGGTAGCAGTCTCTTTAAGGAAACCTGATACCCAACCAGACCAAGAAGCACCCTTCTTTTTTCCCCCCATTAACAATCGGCTTTTCCAATAACGAACTCAGAGCTGTTATTCTTAGCATATTTTCTTCTTTTAATTACACAGTTTTCACTTATGCTCAAAAATTACTTGGGGCTGCGTTGGTTTTTTGTTGTTCTGTTGTTGCTGGGGTTTTTTTTAGATGACCTTAACAGGAGATTTTCTCTAGGAATCTCAGGAAGGATTAATTAATCTAACAGTGCACTCTTTTATCTGTTCATTTGCTCAGAGGCTTCAAGAATTTTACTTTACTATGTAAACCGTTTACCAAACATAATTTAGTCGGTTTATAACCACCTTAAAATTTACTGTTGCAACCAGTTTTATTGGTAGGGAAGACTAACCAAATCACACTTACACTTCCCAGCATCACCTCCTCGATTCCTTTTCATCCCGACCCTCCAGCAGCAGTTTAACAAGACGAGCGCATTTGCCACCCTACTGTTCTCCAGAACAGCATCTTAATGAGATTTGCATATCTGAGTCAATAGCTCAGCTCCCGCAATTCTCAATTCCTTGTGGCTTTCAGTGACATTGTCTGGCCCTTCAAGGGAAGCTCGTTGTACAAGTATCAATTGCGGTGCCAGCACCCTATGTCTGACCCCTCCTCAGCCTCCTCAACAACCTCATTTCACCCCACCGACAGAATGGGGCTCTGTTAAATATTTCCTCAACATTCGCACCAAGGAAGATGGATATAAAGAAACTTTTCAGCCTCGGCAATTATCTTGCCCTACTGAAGTGCTCACTTCAGTCCTCGGCAAAACAAAGCATTTACCAAGTCTGTTTCTACAGAGCAGACAACCTATTCACACGTAATAAAAAAGAATCAAACGGAGTTTTCTCTTTGGCATGTGTTTTGCATTTTATGATACAAAGCATCTCCTTTCACCTAATGGCTTCACTTGAGCAGCTTTTATTAAGACAACACTTGCTTATGTAATGCAAAATGACAGTCTCCCAGCATTATTTTTTGTCTAACTAATTCTGATTTTTTTTGTAAATAAAATTCCCAATAAAACAAGAATTGCTTTTGTTGCTTTAAGAACAAAACACTAATTTAATCCAGGTAATGCAAGACTTCTGAATACCTGTTCTAATAAATTGCTTTCACTTTAAAAACCACCAAATTTCCATACCTCTGATGCTCCTTTGTTCTTAAGCAACACACAAAACCCTTGGAACACTAACAGGTCACTTTTTGGTGGTGAGCATTACCATGTTGCTCCCTGATAAAATCCCTCCTGTGAGATGAGGAACTTCATTATCCTGCAGTTCACTCTCCTGCAGTAGGTCAATTGTAGTTACCTTGTGAATCACCCCTTGTATATCACTTAATCCCAAACTGCTACTAATTCCAGGTCTATTGTGCTGTAAGCACAAATGAACCTGCAGGGTCTGAAAGATGCAAAAAATGGCTCCTCTTAGACAAGAGTTTTTTTAAAACTGAAAACATCTGAAGAAGAAAAAATGAACAAATAGACATCTGAGGACTTTAATGTGACTTACAAAGAATATAAACATGCTGGTTTTGAAGTAAGCATATAGTAAACAAAGCCAAATGCAGAATAATGAGGAAGAAAATAAAAATTAATAATCTAGTGCTCCAGCTATAAAAAAATCCAAGTTACATCCACCTGTTCCTACCTCTCAAAATATCTATTTTTGCCTAGAGAATACCATCAAGACAACAGGGCAACAGATTGTATCAAGTGACTATTGACAGATAGCAAGAAGAATATGCCAGAAGATAACAGAATAAAATTATCCATATTAGAGATGAAGCCAGAACATCTTTCTGAACATATCAAATAAAATAAGGGTATCTATGTAACAACTGACACACATGAATACATTTAAGGCCCAATATAGAGTAGCTCCAATATATAAAAACTAACTCTCAGGAGTTCCCTCTCCCCGTGCATTAAGCTTATTCAACACAGGCATCTGGGGTCTTGTCTGGACTTTTTATCTGTTGTGTTTTAGGGTTTCTTTGTTGTTGTTGTTTTGGTTTTTTTTAAGGAAAAAAATAAATTATTTTCATGTTTTCTACTGTGGGTAGCTTTTCTGCAATTTTTACAGTAATTCTAAAAATCAACACTTCTGGTCACAAACTCATATTTGAGTCACAAGATAGCATCTGCAGAGACAGCACCCAAATATAATCAGTACTACAGGAAGTACTTTCAATTATTTGTTTTTGCATTACCTTACACTGTGCTAAAATAAAGGTCAACATGCAGTACTGAAGTTCATAGTAGCTTATATATTAGCAAGTAAACATCTTCCATTTTACTATGTGTAAGCTGTGGGTTTTTTTGGCAAATTAGCAGGACTTTCAGCAGATTATCTTTTAAAATTCTCCCTTCAAGACATTTTTCTTTATGTCAGTCATACACACAACAGCTGTAACAAGGATGTTCTGCCCAAAATTCTGCTCCAGAGCTGTCACGTGTATGCCTGCACGTCTTAAAACAAAGCAAGGGCTCATCAGCTACACAGTAAAAGGCTGGGAAATCCCTGCTTTCAACTTTATGAATATAAACTGTCAGTCATATTAGAATGGCAGGGAAAAAAACCCTCACTATTAATATATTATATAGTGTTTATATACAGAGTCATAATTTTTATTAGTATGAAGTAACAGGTAACCAGCTCCAGCACAGGTGAGTTACTGTATTTCTCAGAATCTCCTGTTATTATTAGCAGATGTATGCAGAGTTTCCAGAAAGCATTGTTTGCCCAGAAGAAATCCTGTCCCTAAACCTGTAAAAGTGGTCCAGACTGATGCATTTCTTGACTTCAGAGTTGCAAAAAAAAAAAAACCAAGTCTCTCCTCCACTTTCCCCATTGCCCACCTTTCCATATCATTCAGCTTCTGAGTCCTCTGCCTTGCTGAATGAAGGTACAGACAGGCTGAAGAGGGAGCTCTCAGTCTCTACTCCGCATGAAAGAAAGGAAAAGAAGGCACATCTAACTCCTTTTGAGCTGTCTGCAAACTACACGGGACCAAGCAATAGCTTACCTCCCTTGAAAAATTATCATTATGTGAGCCTGGTACTGACTGTAAGGAGCAAAGTGAAACACCTTTATGAGCTTTCTTTTATCTTGGAAATTAAGTATCACTAGGAATACTATACCTCCATCCAAGAGCACAAACACAAGGACTTGCTGGCTTACAGACTTTGTAGCTCAAATGGTAAATGTTTTGCTACCGAACACTAACTGCAGATCTCTCCTACAACAGCACACTGAACACATCAAAATGCAACATCTCACTAGAGGGAAACATTTCCCATTACTCTCTCAAGAAAGCTACATTCCAATTTTGGAAGCAGATCAGTTAAACTTCAAGAAAAAACTTGAAGTCTCTTAACAGTTTATATTATGCCTATTTGCAATGCAGTCATCCCAGCACCATACACTGAAGCTATTTTCATACTTCTACTAGAAAGAACACATACATGGTCCCAATTAAAAAAAGAAAAAAAGCTGCTAAGCTGCTAATTTTTATGAATGTGGTATGTGTAGCAATGTCACTTGCAAATGAACACTACAATAAGACTTAATATTTGAAAGATGACAAAATAGGCTCCCTAAAGATTTTTTTTCTCTCTTTCATGAAATTTATCTTGGTAACAGATAGCGACAGACTGCTGTATCATGGATCAGTATTAGTCATCAAATCCCACAACAGTAGGAACCATGAGCTCTCAATCACAGTAACAGATGCTGGATTTTTTGTAGAATGATATAAACAGGCTTTTATACTATTTCTTTAATATCAAAAAGAGTTATGCTCAAACCCACCAAATTTGCTATATAAAATATAGCAAACATACATCCTAAATAAAATATTTTGGAGTAAAATATATTGAAGTGATAAAAATTCCAACAAGAATTCTAGCAGAGAAAAATACAGATAACATTTCAACTACAAGAACTGCAAACACAGTTCAGGATGGGAAACAGTGGACTACAGCCCAAAACATTCAATAATCATATGCTTATGATTAAAGGGACTTCTGTGAACTTTAAAGGCATCTTAGGTAACATTAACTGTAAAGGACAGCTACAGACATTAGAGTGTTCTAAGTGGTCATTTCAATTTCTCAGCTTGTTTGGATTTCAATTAATTTTTTTAAGAAAGCAGGCCAATCTCTCCAAATACTACCAAAAAAAAATCTGAGGACTTGGAGATATTTTACATAGAGAAGGCTGCAAGCAGCAAGCACTAAATGTGAATTTGCAAAGCTAATGACTACCTGACAGGCTCCCTGCTAGCACATGCACCAGAGATGAACACTGACAGATTTAGCTGCAGCAGTTTAAGTTATTATTGCTCTGGGTTCAACCATCCTCCTCTGCCACAGGCCACTGGCTATTGCAGGGGGGGCTGAATTTGCTGCATTTCTAACACCACTGTAGCCTACAGTGAAACATCTTTGCCCCATGTCACTGCTGAAGAACTGTTATCTGAACTTGGACAACCCAGCCTTCCTCACTCTGTGCCATTCTGCATTGCCAGTGATGAAGACACCTGGGAAAACACGGTGTAATTTGCACAACCACACTGCAATGCCTGCCAGGCTTTTCAGTGGCTGGCCTCACATTTTGCCTTCATCTAGTCTGCCTCTGATCTAAAATGATCTGAGCTTACTAACTAAAGATAAAAACCAACAGTAACACACCTGCTGATCAACTGAAACGTAAAGATGGACCAAGACCTAAACTCCTGAAGAGTCTAAAATACCTGAACTGCAACACGACAGA
>WAAE01022875.1:0-60000 GCA_013400495.1 Nicator chloris | reverse complement strand
TATGTATGCAAGCCCACTGTCATTTCTGCAGCATTAAAGTAACATGCAATTTTAATTAAACAAGAAATGCAGGCAATTTTGAGGAAGAAAACAACATTGTATCAACTGTATAACCCATCTGGTAAAAATGAATTAAACCATTATTATATTTTCCTAGAGAACTCTTCATTACATCCAAGGTTTCTCTTGGAAAAAAGACATTCAGGCTGGAATTAAAAAAAAAAATGCTCCATCTTCAAGTTCTAACACATACACAAAACACCCTTACACACTTTAATCCCTATGGATTCTTACTGGCATGACCATATTTTTCTGCAAGTAACTCTGGTGCTGAGTCCTACTCATTAATTTTTAAAGATCACATGGAAACAAAATATGGTAATGATTACATCATGGCGACAAGGTAACGTCAAAAATAACAACAACACTCAGCTTCCCATGAAATACGCACATTCCTCCTATACAAAAAACAGAATCACAACATTTCACATTGAAGAAGCAACAAAAGTATGTACAAGTATTCCCTTTTAAAAAACTTTTCTACAAAGGTAGGCAGCTGAGCACAATGGAAATGCACTCCTTGCTTTATGATCATTTCCTTTATCCTGAAAGGAGTTCACTTAACGCACAAATTTTCACCAATATAAAGCAGTGTTCAGGTTTAATCTATGTTTTATTTGAATCTACGCCATCAACTCTAGGGAAAATGTGCTTTTACAAACGAGAGCCTTCCACCAGTGACTTGCCCAGGAAGGCTCCTGAGTGCACCCTAGGAGCAAACTGAAGCTGTACCTGAGTGGAGTTGGATAGTTGGTTTTTCCACGGCTCCTCTGCGCTGCTGGTCAGGTTTGTGCGGTTATGAGGTAGAGAGAGTGCGTTTCGCTGCAGGTAAGGCACGTTTCCATTACTTCCACTTTCTGTTATGTGATTATTGCCTATCAAAATAGTGTCTGTACTACCCAGCGTTCTTGCTGTGCTGCAGGGAATGGGGCCTGCTGGAAAGGGTCCATTAGCCAAAGGCTGCCCGGGGCAGGCGGGACGGATTCCACGCTGAGCGACGTTAGGCACTCTGGTCAGAGCAACCTGTGGCTGCTGGCCAGAGACGGAGTTTGTAGGCAGTGATGAATCAGCTGTTGGCCCGTTAGGAATTCCAGTAGATCGTACCTGTGCAACTCCTGTTTGTCTCATCTAATGGAACATGAACAAAGCACAACAACATTGGCTGCAGAACGGAGAAAGGAAGGGTCATGCAAGGTTTGTGTGCTTTACTGCACTGGTCAGTTCCAATTTTATACTGATTTTAAGATCTTCACAGTTGTTTTTGAGAGCTAGGATGACTGTCAGAGTCATAAAAATGCTGAGTAAATTTTAAGTAAAGTTATCAGCACACTTTTTTTCTTGGCCCTTCAGTCTGAGTGTTCAGTCCAGTGCTGATGCTGGACAGAGAGGGAGAGAGAAGTGAACAATGACAGGACGAGAGAAATGCTGTTACTACAGCCAAGTATTTTCAAGCAGAACTGCTTTTAGATATGTCCACTCACTTTACTTTGAAAGTGTGGCTTGAAAACTTTTATATTAACCAGTTGTCCTATAATAAAACACAGCTAAACTCATTATGTTTCAACGACTAATCCACAACTATCCTTTACCCAAACAAAATTAACATAGCGCAGCAAAGGGCATGAGAACTCTGTACAGCAGAAATTCTTCAGAATTCTAGAAACACAACTGTCTCCATTACTGACAAAAATAGTGTAGATAAGAAAAATGTTTTTCTTCTCACCTGCTGGTGTTGCTGCATCAAGACAAACTGACTCTCCAGCTGTTCCAGCATGAGTTTCTGTGCTGGATTTAGATTATTTCGGTTTGCACGCAGCTGTTCCAAGTGCTAAAAAAACAGCAGTGTGGTTGATAATCATTAAAATGGCAGAGGATTTTTAATAACTTTCTTGCATAAAATACTAAAAAGTATTCATGAAGACAAGACTTGTAAAGCTGAAAATATCAAGATTTCTGTTGCAGACTCAAACATCTTTCCATACACTCTCTTGCAAACAAAGCTTATTACTAGTTACTAAAACTGAAGAGACTCTGTAAATTATTTGAGTACATAATTATTACTGCCACACTAAAATTAAGTGTGCTGGTACCATAAAAGAAAACTACATTCAAGTATGACTATACAGAATTCTTATCATAATTATTTACAGTTTAACACCTTTTTGTATTGTGCTGATTTTGTATTCTATTAATTTTATTAATACTTTTCATCACAAAGTGAATTAAACCTATAGGCACACATGAAAACGTCTCCTGAAAATGTAAAAAAAACCCAAAACAAAACAGAAAATTGTATGGTTTAATTAGTGAGAGCAATATCTTAAGTTACCATATTGATCTCGTTTGCAACTGATAAATTTAGGTATTTATTACCAAAAATCTGACCTCTGTACTCATTTTAAAATACTCAGCATCCTGCATTATTCCACCAGTAAGTCTGCTGCTGCTAAGTGGTATGACTTAAAAAGCAGATGAAGATGGTTCATGCCAAAATCCCTGGATTAACAGTACCTTCCATTTTGAATTCCCTCTGGAAGGGAGTGCAATAAATAATATATACACACACACACATATATGCATGTATATTTACATGCCATATCCATCCAGCCTTTGAGCTGCCAATTTTGAAAGGCCAACTTTGAAGATGCAATAATGGCTTTTTTATTCACTCTTCTCTTGCATCATACACTTTTGGCTTTCCTATTTATATGTGCTGGAACCTTTCCAAGCTATTGCCAGCACATCCAGTCTACTCAAGAGAGGCCTACTGAGGTTCTGCTTAGAGGAGGAAGTTGCAGCTGGAAAAAGGTGAGACTGAAAAGGGGAAAAAGTAGTAAAATATAAAATAAGCAGAGGAAATAATGAGAATGCTTGGGGAGAGAGAGAGAGAGAGAGAAAGAGAATGACTGAGGAAGAACCAAAGGGGTGGGGAAGCAAAGCAGGAGAAAAGGAAGGGAAAATTATACAGTATAATAAAGCCAATATTGTTCAGACAGAGAAACAGCTGAAGAACTATACTGGAATTGAGTGGAACACTGCTCAGTTAATGAGAATGCTTTCTGTCTCTGCACTGTGCTCCCTTCTATTTCTCTGCATCCAAAGCATGTGCCATGCATGGGTAAAATTTTCCAGCAGGGCCTGATTTTCAATGTATGGAATTCCTGCTGAAGCTCACTGCATGCCCTAATGAACTGAAGAGACAACAAAATTTTCTGACAAAAAACACCCAAAATAAGATTTCCAAACTAAAATCTAGCATTCCATATAATTGTGTTAGGTGACACAAAATACAGAAAAGCAGCAGCAGATTTCATTTGAGTAATCATTTTGTAGAATGTGCTTATTTGTTCATGCAATTTGATACAAGAAGCAACCATAGAGGAAGAGATGATATTACAATAATACTTCTACACCTCTTTCAGTATCCCCTACATTACAGCAAGTCACTTTGCACAAGAGTGAGATAATTTGCATCTCTGCCTTTAAAACATCCTAAGAAAAAAGAGTTACTGTATGTTCTTACTTTATAAATTATAGAATTCATACAATTTAAGTGTTCAGTTTCTCCTAGAGATCATTTAGTTTACTACTAAAACTTATCTCACACAGAGAGGCCACAAATACTGGAAGAACTTGAACTACATCCTGGGAATTATTTGGGAAGTATTTTACACTGAATTTCAGGAATGTGAAACTAGAACACGTCCCAGGTTTATTTTCTTAAAAGGAAGAAGAAACAAAGTATTTATCAGGGCTTCTGAAGGTCTCCCATACATACCTGTAATTTCTGTGGTGTCAAGCACCAAGAATGAATTTGTTGCTGTACAGGAGGATGTGACACTGAATGGCCACTGCTCCAAACATCTGAAGTATTCTGAGAGAAAATGTGACATTAAAATGTGTGACTATCAAAGGGCCAACATAATTTCTTTTATTGTCTAGATTTTATCTTATTTATGAAAGAACTAGTAATTGTTTCAAGAATAATAATATAAAAATATATAATAGTATGGATGTACTAAAATAACCAAGTCTCATTCTACCATTCTCAACAGTATCAGAGTAGTCTGAGGAAGAAGTTAATGATACCTAATACCATCAGGAGAAACAAGCAAATCAAATTATGCAATTAACTTAAATGTATGCTACTTTTAAAATTGAATACTTTATCTACTATAACACTATTACATGATGATGAAACACTTGAATTCTAAATATAAGCAAAGGCAATAGACAGGATGACATGATTGTCTCCCTCTCAGTCATCAGACTACAACTGCTCTTCACTCACACAATTATAACTGCAGTATAGTGCCACCAATCTGCACTGCCCTTATGCACCTCCTGTCTGAGCTGGAATCTGATTAAACACACCACTGAAAAATGTTTTTTAAAATTTCTAAAAACATTCCCCACCTTGATGCCAAAGGATTAAAATTTACAGCACAAATTCTGTGCATGCTGCATCATTTCAATGCATATTTCCATATAATTTTGGTAGGGGGCTCCAGTTCATTGGAATATATACCTTTGTTGGACTAGATGTTCTTTTCCTCTTGGCAGGACTGGTCAGGTCATCTACTTGGCTAGAAGGAATCATGTGTAGTGGCAAGGATTGCTGTGAAATTGGTGTTTGAGTGAGGCCTAGTACAGGTTCAGTATTTGGATGATGAGGTTTACAAGCCTAAGAATCACAGAAGGAAGACAAAAATATGGTTCTATATATTCTTAATGCTTTCCTTTCAATTTTATAATTTTAACAGCCCACATACATTAAAAGGGCTGAGTAGATATTCTGAAGCTGATCTCAATAACTGAAAAATCAGTTTCCATATGGTCATCAATGGAGGAATGTGTACCTTTCACGGGATTATTAAACCACTGCAGCACTTCTATTTAAGATGAAATCTTTTAAAATCATGAAAATCCACAAAGGTTCTAAATTGGTACCCCCATATTTCTCCCACATTATAGGGAGCTCCTTGATCTAATATCCCTCTGCAAATAAATCAAAGGCTTCTTTCAATAAAAGCCAATCCTGTGCTCAATAAAATAAGCTTGACCACTACCGATTGTAAAGAACCCTTAAAGCTGGGCACCTGCAGAACATAACCCAACTTCTCACCTGCTGTGCTGTGTTCATGGCACCCTGCCTGGAGGTAAGCTCTGCGGGGATTGGTAGGCTCCATGCCTCCTCAATACTAGGAAGTAATTTAGTTTTATTCTGTAGACTACCTTGTGGAAGGTTACACAACTGAGCCTAGGAAAAATTATGTAAAAAGCAAATTTAACACAAGCCTACTTTAGTAAGAGCAAGTCCATGAAATCTTCCTAAATGCTGTAGCTAATTATGTCTTAAAGAGAGGATAGATTTAAAATTTTGGGGTTTAGAAAGGTGCTAGGTATAAAGAGGGTAACCAGAATATAAACCTTTGTGAGAATCAGAACAAAGATGAGCTCTGGATTCAGAGGTCTCATAATTCCTTTTTTCTGAAATTGCAAACAAGAGTGAAAGATAGTGTGTTGCGTATTCTCACTATATGTTATGAGAACTTAAAAATGTAGACAAATACAAAGAAAAAAGCAAAATGATGTAGAACAGTATGCTTTGATTAAATGGGCAAAATAGGGTTTATAAGGAATTAAGTTCCACTTAAAAATGAGGAAATTAAATATTACAGGCTATGATATGCTTACAGTACACATGAAAACAGGTTAAACACACCACAAACAACTGCAAGTTAAACTCGTGTGTGACTTCTCCCCTCCCCTCTGCTGTGTGTTTGTAGAGTATTTCCCCTGCTTAAAACATTAGTTTTACCTGTAAATACTTTATCCGTGCTGCAAGTGCAGAGGTATTACTACAATTTTTGCTCCTAGTTGCATTTAAGTAGCATTTAATGGCATCCTGAGGCTGGTTGCAGGACTCATAGAGTGTGCCTAGGTCCATCCAGGCTGCAGCATGGCCATGGTCCAATTGTACAGCACAGATATAGGCCTGTAAAGCATCCATAGGCTGATTTTGCTGTTGGTACAGCACACTGAATAGAAAAATCAGTGAAGTTGAGAATTAATAACAAAGTCAAGACACAAGCAACTCAAATATACACATCCCTCCCCAAGCCCTTAATAAACCTTGGCATTATATAAACCACAGTTATAAGAAATGTATACAACTTTAACATGCAAAATTCACATACGTAACATATTCGGGATTTTAAAACACTGCGAAAGCAAATATTAATTCATTATTTAAACTTCAAATCAGACAAGTCTGACAACATGGGTGTATAAATAAAAAAGACTTTACAGTCCCTCTGAGTTCACAAGAGTTAAAAAGCTGATATTCTTTATTTATATATACTAGCAGAGAATTATATCATTTATTACCCTGTATCATTCTTACCCTATTGAACACCATGTATCTGCACTTGCTTCTGATTTATCAATAGATTGCCTATAAGATATAAAGGCATCCTGAACTTTCCCAATACTTGAATAGCACCTGGGAGAAGAAAGAAAGAACTTTGGTAGTATTTACAGAAGGTAATCATTGAGCATGGCTTACCAAGACTGATCTGATAAACGTTAAGTCATGCAAATACACACTCAACATTTGTTGTTGCTGAATGCCAGGCACAAGCAAACAGCTCAACATGTATTACTGATTATTTATTTAAGCACCCCCAAACTAGTTAAAACCTGGATTACTACATTTGTAAGGAAAACAATCATCCCACATTTGACAGACTTGCATTTCTTTCTTGACCTTATCAGTCAATAAAAACAGTATTTATCTACAAATAGCATTAGAGTGAAACAATTAAGTTACCTATTTCATCAAACAAATGGTTATAAAATGTAATGTTCTACAAAACAGAATTATTGAGAGATACTGACCAACTCAACCAGGATGGCCCCTGACTGCCTGGGAGGCTTTTTATGTGCATTTCCTGCATCTCAATCATATTTAAGTAATGAACAAACCAGTTACTTGTACTGCATATACAGAGCACCAAATTTTGTAAAAGGTTGTGTTCTTCTGTATTTTTTTGTATGTCTTACTTTAATTCCTCACGTACAAATTCAAAGGTATTCTGGCATTAAAGAGAACTACAATTTTACCACAGGGAGCAATTACTACAGTTCTAAAATTAAAAGCTGCAAATAAAGCCAAGATCAAATATCCATCTATATATATTTACTAGTTTAATCAACAATAACTGTGTCCTGTATTGTTTGTAACAACTTTCCCCGTTGGAAAAAGAACTGACAACTTTCAACACACATAAACAACGGTGGAGCATTTATTCTAGTAAATAATAAACAAGCAGAACAGTACAGGCAAAGGTTTCTCAAATGTGCTACACTCCAAGTATTTTTGAGGCACACTAGGAAAGGAATACAATAAAATATAGCATTACTTTGCCTAAAATCATCCATTAAGTCTCAATACACCATTTCAGGAGATTGTTTTAATGACAATCTAACCCAATGTCCAACAGACATGTTTCATTCTGCCTGTGTATCACACACATAAAGCCTCTCATTAGGGTAGCACTAACATTAGGCCCCACTAAACTTTGGCAGATGGAATTTTTCCAGTGGGAGAGAAAGGAGGTGGTGATGTATTTTGAAAGCTAGCTTTAACCAACTTGTTATTTGGTTTGAACAACTGGTAGAGGAAGGAACAGCACAAGGGAATACACGAGGAGGGGAACAAGAGTGAATGCACAACCCCATAACCCCGTTCTTCTCTTCCTGCCAGAGAATGAAATAGGGCACAGAAACATTTTTGCTTTAGTCCTCCCTGTAAAGGAAAACAGATGCTCCCACTACATTCTCCACCCCATTTCCTGAATTCTGCCCCTTGTCTGCAGGGTCCTAGGCTTCACCCTGACCACCTGAGAGCAGAGCACAGCAGCTGCACGTGTGGAGGAACTCAGCTCTGTCCTGCCTGAGAACTCAACTTGCTCAAGGTACCCAGTATGGGACTACTGAAGAAAAAATAGGGTTTCAGCTCAGTGGAAGATAAGATGCACAAGATGATCCCTGGCTCATTTTCCCTTTTCCCTCCACACTTGCCCTGCCCCTCTGCCCCACACACTCGGTGCTGGCTGGAAATCCCTGTCTTACAGGAACAGCTGGAGAAATATTATTAGCATGACAAAATCAAAAATATGTTCCAGCTGTATGTGACCAGAATCCCCAAGAATGTCAGCTGGAAGACACTGAGGTTATGATATTAATTGTATTTTTGCCTCTTTTTTTTTAAATGTATTCCTCAACAGAACTGATGTGTTCACACATGGACTTGAACTGCCCTCAAAGCTTTCTCCAAAAGCTGAGTATTTCAATAGTTACTCATGGCTTAAGTGAAGTACTCAATTTTTTTAAAAAGGAGACCAGAAAAACTCATCAAATTTGTATGATTTACATCTGGGAATGTTATTTTTCAAGTAAAAAATGTGATCAAAGGCTACACAATTAATTGAACGCTTAAATAGACATTAGAATGGATCAGTCTGAGCTATACATTTCTGTGTATGCCCTTTAAAAATTGATGCCTGCCTAGGAAAATATTTGTATTTCAGTGCAAAAACTGAGATTAGGAGGGAGATTCTGAGAAAATAAAGAGAGAAAGAATTATGAGAAAGGTATGAACAGAGGATTTACAAAAAAGGAGGGAGAGAAACAGGTAAAACCAGGCTGGATATATTCAGACTACTGTAAATGTGTAGACTGAATAATAACTACAAAAAAGCAAAGCCACTTGGGTAACATACTTCATTTCAACTTCTAATCTTTATTCATCCAAAATATGTTAGCACCTTGTCTTTTCATACACTCCCCAGAAAACTTAAGACTTCAGTAGATATATACATACTTTCCCTTCATTTTTCCTCTGACAGGATTAAGAAGAAAAACAGTGTAAGATACAATAATGAGTATCCTCAAAAAAATTTACCAATATAGTTACAGTGTCTATAAAGTCTTTTCTCACCTTCCAAGGAAATACCAGGATTGACCAGAATTTGGATCTGCTTCTAGAGATTTCTGGAGATACTGTATAGCATAGCTTTCCTTGGTTGCCTTGTCTCCAAGCTGATCCACGGTGTGATGCATCCAGCCTACAAAAACAATCCACAAATGGGAGAAGTGAAATTCCACAAGAACATTTAATACCCTAGCACAGCAAGTCTTTGTAGCATTGCTGTCTCTTTAAAAATAAGAATATCAAGCAGTAAAACCACTTATATATATTATGAAGTTTAAAAAACTTTTAAAGTTCTATACTAAAATTACAGGACAAAAAAGATCCAAAGTTAAAATTATTTTCACGTAGTTTTAAAGCACTTTTTGGGGTTTAAATAATGTTCTAAGAGATTAGGAGCACAAATATGAACTGCTGAATCTCCCACCATAAAAGTGAATGTTAACTCTTTCCTCCTCTGAACACAGACACCTTCCCTGACATTGTGAAAAATGCCACCATTCTCCCTGTCACACAAAGCAATTATGTTTTTTATACACACATACATATATATATCTGTATCTAACACGTATAACATCTACATATTATGTTGTTTACTCCTTTTCTTCTAAATCCTTGCATCTGTCCCATATCTACATCTGGACTAAGATTTTCTGCATCTCCACTTGAATCTTTCTTACATTGTCATTTCCTCCTCATTAATACAACCTACTTTCCATTCACCTTGACAAATGCCATCACCTCTCATCTACATAACAAATTCATCCAACCACACATCATATTCTTTTAAATGCCTTTTCTTCTTTCATTACATTAGACAAATTATTCATCCTCACTTTAAAGGCCTCCCACAACCCATCCTCCCCAATAATATTTTACATGCTACTAAAACACATCTGTGCTCTAGCACTGATGCAAGGCTTGGTTACCACTTCAAATAAAGCACCTTCATCACCTTCTCCAGCTGCTCCTCATCTGCCTCTACGCTCAGATGGGATTCCTTCAAGCAGTCACAAAACTATCTCTCTGCTGTTCATACAATGAGTACAAACAAGGAAAGCTTTTGTGGCCAGCAGCTGGCTTGCTGAAATCACTGCATACCACAGTGCTCAGCAATGTCTCGATGTTTGCTCATTAGCCATGTATTTGTCTTAACAAGCCACTGCTTTTCAGAGAACATTTGTAAAATATAAGATGTGACAAAAGACTGTCCCTGTCACACCCATAAACAGCCCCTTGTGGAACACTATGACACCGATTTCATAAACTACCCAAGGTTTGTAAAAAGTTCTGGTTAATGACAGAGTTGAGCACTCACCTGCACTGCATGTCCATTTAAAACCTCTGAGAGTTAAACTTTCAGCACCCTAAATTTGTGCTTTTTGATGAAGTCAAACTACACTAACAGGCAAGACTGAGGCCTGAACTCATGAGTATTTACAGGCTCACCTTGCTCTCTGTAATTTCACTTTCCTTTATGATTTTTATTCTACTGTTCTGTACAGCTCATTTTTTTTATTCCATGGGTTCACACTTGTTAACAGACACCACACTTTTGCAAATGGAATGCAAACTTCCAAACTTTAACAAAGGCAGTTGAAAACAAGATCACAGCTACTGAACAACATTTGCCTGAGGTGGTCTGAGAAATATCACTTGAAAATTGTGGTCACAAGCAGAGGTTCGAATAGTTCATGGACTGCAAGAAATGTCAGGTGGTTACAGTGCTGAAAAAAGTACTTCATCTTGACTGAAAATCGATCAAGTAAAAAAATCTACCAATCGGGAAAATAAAGATAAAAAACCTCCATGATTCCTGCAGTCACATAACACAACTTTGTGTCATTAAATTAATAAACAAGCTATGACTTTGATTCAAATCTCAAGCCTCTGAAGTTCTTCCAGCATACAGAAAACACTCATGCTTTAAGAAAAAAAGGTTTCTCTGAGGTTGGTTACTGGAATTCACCTGAGTAACTATACATTAAGGATAAATGTACCAGGTGCTGCTCCAAAGCCTGAGATAAAGATAATAGTTCAAGGATTATGAACAAGGGTAAAAAAAAGACATTAAACAATTTTGTCTATCTTTAGAAATGTTGCGTGCCTATTTTCTGCTTCATCAGAACTTTGCTGGATTGAAAGATTATATGTTGTATCTTTGTGAGATCTTTACTGAGGTTCACTGATAAAAAAGAATGAGTCTATTTCTAGAAGACAGAAATGAGAACCAGCAATCCCTATCTGGTTTCTCTGCTGAAACAAGAGTTGCTTCCCAATTTTATCTTCCTGCACAGGGAGTTGAAAAAGGCAGAAAGCAAGAAAGAGAGAGCAAACAAAACTTTTCCACCACTAGAATGGCATAGGCAGAGCAAACTGGATTTGTTCTTGAGCATAAAATGAAGAAAGTACATAAAGAAGGTGATGGAAAACCCCTAAGCTGTGCAGTTTCCCATTTGCAAGACCTACCTCTATCTCAAATTCTCAACCAGCATAACTGACTACTTTTCCACTGCTGGGACATTTTTAATATGATAAACCAAACCACAGACCTTGTCCATACTTCACAAATGTTCCACGCTCTTTTGCGGATCTTTGCAATCTCATTTGGAACAGATTTGGAACAAATCCCTCTGATGTGCTAGCCCAGCTCAGGAGGTTTTTTTCCATGCTTATCAATCATTCTCACACTGAACTTGTGGCAATCACTTTTTCCTTAGCATATGTGTGTGTCTGCAAACATGAACTTCTCCCCATTTCAGCACCTCAGATGCCTCATCCAATTACACAGACACCTTTTAAGAATACCCCTAGCCCAAAATCATTTGGAGAGCACTTTGGGAACTCTAAGCAGATGTTTATGTTGTTCTTACACTCTTCCTTATGCAACAGCTGAGTACAACTGGAGAAACAATACTGGGACAGACTTGATCTTTAGCGACAACAATTTAACTTTGTCATTTTGGGCAGTGGTGAAAAGAACTGTTGTCTGGAAAGCAAATGGAACAGCAAAGAGAAGGAAGGAACAAACTGCTCTTATCCACCTGTACAGATCTTACTGTGATGTCTACCTGAACTAGTCAGCATTCATCAGCTCAACTGGGTAGGTGTTTATCTGGGAATCACAGGGTTCTCCTCCACAGTCACAGCTTTGGAAACCAGCAACAGGAGCAAAGATTTTAGTAGTTCTCTCACAAGATATCTGAACTTGCCTAAATTCCAATCTGGCTCAATAAACATTAACTAGAGAAGAAAAATAAACAAAAGCGATTTTCAAACTGATTTTTTTCTGTCAAAGTGAAAAAAAAAGAAGAGATTTCAATATACAAATACAAGTATGTTTTGACTGGGTTTTGCAAGTTGCATTCTGGCAGATGGCAGGTATTTTCTATTATTTTTTCTAAGCAGCAGTGCACCACCCGGAATGTGCTTCCTGAGGAGGTGTTTTTCTTACCAGCTGCTAAAGACTAAATCTGTGATAAACACCAGACTGATAAATACCACTGTTAACAGGGAAGAGCAAAGGACAAGGCATTATTCCTTCAATGTTCCAGTTAAGACTACTCTATCCCTTTCTCCACATAGAAGCTACCCACACAACAAAACTGGGTGACCTATGCTGATTGAATAAAGAGAGTTAATCCAGTTTTCAGACAGCAGATAATTCTCAAAGTCACTGCTCTTACTGCTAGCACAGAGACCTGTGGCAGGATTTTATTAGTACAACCATGTGCCCTTGCTTCTATTGTGACAACATACATCAAACAGATGAAAAAGAGCTGGTCAGCTCTTTTGAGAAGCCTGTCTTCCACTGATCAGATGCGCAGCCTTTCTGGATGAAACTGCTGACAATTTATACTAGGTGACATAATACCAAGCTAAAAAAAAAATTCAAAGGGTTTACTGAGATGTAAGCAACACTGTCCTGTGACAGCAAAAAGAGCAACACCCAGGGTCCTGCAGCAAACTCCTCCTGCAGTTCCATTTGTGATTTCACAGAGATTAGCCCACTGATTTTGCCATTTTTGTCCCAGAGCACAAATTATCCCACTCCAAATCCATACACAACCTGCATCATAGAAAAAGAAGGCACTGTGGCCATAACTTAATGCCAGTTACAAATTTGAGTTTAATGACCACTATGTGAAGAGACAAAAAAAATAAAAATGGGCATAAGCAGGCTAAATTAATATTTAGAATAATAAATTAGATGAAGAACATGGAGGTGAATGAAGAAGTTCTATACTGGGTTGAATAATTTTAACAAAATATTCTGGAAATACTTTTATATGGTAGGGAGGATAAAAGCATTTTATTCTACCCACTTTTTAGAAATTCTTGTCTAAAAATTATTTATCGGCTTTCTATAAACATGTAAAATGACAATTTCAAAAAATTATTGCTTTTCACTTTTTATGTGTTTTTTTTAATGGAACCTGATGATAACCCTTTTAGTTACAGAAGCTGGTTTTCATTACATAGTATAATTACAGAGAAAGAAAAGGTACATTTTTCAGTTGCCATGTTCTTCTAGTCTGACACAGAGAATTTAGGTTTACTGCATTTCGCCTGGCCATTTTCAAGGGATGTTAACAGAGACAGAACAGAGAACACAGAATTCCAACTGCTGCCCTCTTCCTCTGGAAGACCACCCTCTCATTGCCCAAAATCTAACACACAAGAGCTTTTTAATTTTGTAAGTTTAATAAAAATATTTTCCTCTTCTCTTATTTACCTGATTATCTACTGCTACATGTTCTGTTTGGGTGAAAATCTCACGTACCACGTGCAGTGTGTCTAAGACTCTCTTTGGAAATGGAGCCTTAAAAGCACTGCTGAAGGCAAAGATGGCAGAAACGAAACACAAAGGAAAATAAAAGTTAATTTTACATACCTAACTGCTGTAAGACAGTTGCTTTTACTTGTGCAGGAAGGTTTTCGATCTGCAAAAGCTGTTCATAAGCTTCCTTTGCAGAGTGATACTTTCTCTGCAAAAGGAAAAAAGTAAATGGATTAATCATAGAGCTTACAACAGATCACCAATAGCAACGATTTCACAGCACTGACAGCACACAAACACATTGACAAAAAGTTCTAGGTTTTTTGGGGTTTTTTTTGCATACAGTGCATATGAAAGCTTTAATGAGTGATGTATTATCTATGGTAAGAGAATAACTTCCATAAATGAAGTATTTAGTAGAAATTGGCTACTTAAAATTTGCAAATTATTAAAATTTGTCAACTCCTCATACATGCGCTATGCTTCTTACACTACAATAAATATCCTGCTTTTATGGGGAATACTGGAATGTGACTTTACATCTGAGAAAACTCCACACAAATTCCTCCCAGGAAATTTGTAACAAAAACAAAGATCATCAGTAATAGGTGGCTGGTATAGTTTTGCCTCTTTCCTTCCTTTCATATACTTGAACTGCCTCTTTCAAGATACTTGTTGTCCTGGTAAGAGTCCCACCACATGTAGAATTAAAAGGTTTATGCCTAGATAATGAAGGTACAACATCTTATTATCTCCTGTATAGTTTAGGTGTGCCTACAGTCTGGAAACATTCAATTTTCAATTCCCTATAGAAACAGGTGTTGTTACAGAAAACACATTTCCAGGTTAGGACTGGGGTCTTTATTGACTTCTGTAAATGGTATGAGCTGTTTTGTGCATATTAAAGGTTAAGACTTCTCAATAATTATTTGATGAATTATTTGGTAATAACATCAGCATTTATCTTTGCATTCCCTAACAATAGTTGCTTAAAAGTGAACGTATTTTAAATGTTCAACTGTTCTGTGCCTCCTTTTCCACAAACATGCTTTTAGATAATTCAACATGAGACTTCATTCTGGCATCAGATGAAGAGTGCATTAAAATAAATGGGGCCACCTAAATGCAAATGACTGTGGCTTAATTACATTTGTTTTAAGCAAGGAGTACACAGTATTGGTGTTTTGAAGGGACAACTGGGAAGAAAACTCTAAACAACAGCTACTTGAATTTAAAAATGTTATCAAGTTCTTGAAATCTCAAAATCACGAAGACAACTCTGGTGATTTAAAATCCTTATTCTAGTCAGGAAGAAAAATTAAAGCAGCAATTACATACTTTCAAATGGAACAAGGGGAAGTTGGTAGAAAAGATTTTTAATTGGTGTTCATGAAATGCAGACAACTGGTAAGAAAACAAATAATATAAATAAATAAAATATCCATGTCTAGCAAAAGAAAAACAATCAGGAAAAGATTCTAAATTTAGCATTGGGAACAAAAGTGTAGTTTATGACTATGAATGTTAAGCAAATGAACTGAAGTTCACTGTAGAGCATGACAGCAGAGGCAGCAATCCAGATGTCAAATTGGGTAAATATTAGTGCCTAATATTCACGCTTTGAAAAATATGTTTACAGGCTCAGGAGGTTTCAGAAAGGCCTTTTAAAATAGAGCATGTTTTCCAGATCTAAAGTATTTTTTACCTTTGTTATTTGTTGTAGCATTTACTCTTTAGAAATCTGATTACCTTCATGCCTTAAAACACTAACAAAACCTGTCATAATGTTTAAATTTGGTTTCATTTCATAGAATCAGAATGGTTTGGGTTGAAAAGTACCTAAAAGATCATCCAATTACAACCCCTGCCATGGGCAGGGACACCTTTCAGGAGATGTGGTAGCTCAGAGCTCTGTCTGACCTGGCCTTGGGCACTTCCAGGGACAGAGCACCCAGAGCTTCTCTGGGCAAGCTGTCCAGGGCCTCACCATCCTCACAGGGAAGAACTCTATGCTAATTCCAAAGTCCTTGATGTCTGGCTGCATCATGCATGGTCTTAGAAATGGAAAAGGGGAGGTGAACCCAACCCAGCATCTTTCTGTAGACACGGTACAAGCTATCTCACTTCCAGAGATGAAATATTAGAAATCAGCATTAAACACCATAAAAAACCGCTGCTAATTCTTGTGAGTACCAGGCTTGTCTCTTGTCCAGAGCCTGGCAATCCATCATTTAAAGTGCAGTACTGTGATACTTAATTAAGGAATGAATTAACTTGCTCATTAAGAGAGTAGATAATTTTCAAGTATATGGAGGGGTTCAAAAAACTATTTCACTGTGTCCTGTAAAAGAAACCAAGCAACCAGCCTGTCTCCAAAACCTGACTGTGTCAGAGGTAACATCCAGAATGAAGCCAGGACTCTTTTGGTTGTCATTTTGTCAAGTTCCAGAAAACAAGATACCCCTCCCAGCCAGAACTGTGAGACAAACCAAACCAAAATTCAGAGCAGAATGCACCAAAATGTTTTTGCTCTAACTTGCATTAAAACAAAGTTCCTGCTGCCTGTAATTGTCAGCCAGAAAGCACAGCTCAAGCACAACTAACACTGGTCACACACTTACACAGGACACCTGGCACGGTGACCTGGGGTGTTTAACTTCCTTCTCATCTGCTGGAGTAAAACAGAACTGATGTGTTGAATGGAATCTGGGTGGCAGCCAAGTAAGAACCACAACAATTCATGAAGTTGCTTAATGGTGTGTTGGGATGGGAGATTTCTGTCCTGTCATACAACTTTGCACCAAGAGCACTCAAAAGAAAAATATTCTGTTTATCAGATTTATATCTTTTATTTATTTATATAGAAATGCTTAAGGCCATTTTTCACTGTGCCATCAAAAGACAGCACTTACTTTACGACTGAAAATCTAGTTTATGTCTGTCATCCATTTCATTTAAAACAGGTTTTGTTTCATGTCACATCCCTTCCTCAGTCATATGATACCTATAAATGTGGTAAAAGGGCACAACATCTACATTATGTAACCAGTCAGTCAAATCTCAAATATATCACAGCTATCTCAGTAGCCACTTGGTTTCAACTGACTTAAATTCTGGAAACTCAGGAAATGTTCAGTAATTTCCCAAAAGATTCAGCTGAAAAGCTCTGTGGTAGGATTTGACACAGAATTAGTAACACAGCTTTATTTGCTGTTAACCACAGATCCCTAATGCCTCATGCATCAATTCAAGTTGAAAATTTAAAAATTTTTTAAATTGCACATAAATTTGAAAATTTCATGTCAAATATATCACATCTACTTAAAAGGCAACTGCTTTTAAGCAGCTGGCAACTGCTTGGAATTGATTCTGTGTGTGTATATGAGAAACTATATATATATATATGTATATATCCACTCTAATGGGGAGATTAGTAAATATATGTTTATTAGGACAGTTATTCCATATTATACCAGGACACTCCAAACACAAAATATTTTTAATTTAGACAAAGACTATCAAGTTTCTTGGGTGATTCAAGACTTTGGTCTGACTTTACTAAAGCATCTATAATCTCAATTCCACAGACTGATTACATCACATAGTTGGAAACCCAACCACACTTTATGAAAATGAGCTTAAAGCTTACCTGGATTTCATATAAGTGGGCAATGTGAAACTGAACTGTAAGAGTGGGAAAATCAAAATTATTAGTTTTAATGAACAACAGCAATTACAATGTTTTGAAGGGATAAACAATGTTTCAAATTTATCAATGGAAACCCAAGGCAAATTACGTTTTGAAGATACCAAAAGAGTATTTTTCTACATTGATATTTCACATGTAATACAACAGACCTGACAGAAAATTAATATCCTAACAAAGCACAAAAACTGCAAACAGATATTGAGAAAAACAGTCCATGGATTTTATTTGTATTCTGAAACAGAGAGTCCATTAACCTTTCAGTAAACTTAGCAATAAAATCTCTTGAAGCTGAGGTAAGAGAACACAGGTAATATTTTCTGTACATAACCAAGCTAGAAATAAACATTTTCATTCAGCTGCCAAGAAATAGACTAGCTGGGTTACAGAACATTATGTTACACATAGCCAGTTTTATATGGGATCTTAAATTTAGGTGTTTTTTCTTCCCTTTTAGGAATTGTCCTTCCCTTGTTAAACCAAACCAGAAGTGTTAATTACAGGTGATACTCTGATTGTTACTGTTAAGCATTTTCAGTTCTTCACACAAATTGTCCAGAATGCTGTAATACTACCAGCAGCCTGTGCAGGCAAGAAGATTGCTGGCTGGAGAAAGAAAAATGGAAGTTGTTCAAGAGTAAAAGCAGAAGGAAAATTATCCTCATGCTGCTCAAATCATCACAGAAAAGACTTGAGAACAGCTAACCTGGACTATCCATGGACTGGTAGATAGCTAAAGCTAACTGAGATGAATGCAATCCTCATTCTGCTTTGATGAGGGAAGAAAGTTCCTTTGAGACAGACTTTTGCTCCACGTTCGTGAGCATTACAAGTAAGAAAATATCTGTGTTTGAACCAAGCTCAATTTATTTCAATTACAGAGATTTCTCTCCCTTGAAGCTACAGAATAGTGTGACACCAAATTACCATACATACAGGTAATATGGAGTTCAGGGTTTCACTCTGGGTCATAAGGGAGGGGAAAAAATCTCCCTTTGTGCACTGCTTTGTCCTCCACTACAAAGAAGGAAGCCGAGTGCACTCTGGAAACCAGGTCAGAATGAAATGCATCATCTAAAATTTTAATAAACTTTTTGTGTTCCTTGCTAAAGAGCACATAACGCACCCATGATGGTCACTGCATCATCAAACTTCATTCTGTATTGATGAAACGCAAGCCCTGCTTTTGTTTCAGGAGTTCATTATCTAAAAAAATCTCTCATTTTTTCCCCTCCTAACAAAATCCTTTCAATGTGAAGCTCCAAAATGAAGTGATGCCTTGGCGGGGAAAGGAAAATTAAAGGTGTCAGATTAGAGACTGCCTAAAAAGGAAGAAGAGATGCTTAGCACTCAAACATTTCTGCTGGGAACATGGTGTAATGCTGCTGCTCACCCAGACTTTAGAAATGCAAGGGAGAGGATTAAATGGAGCATTTAGTGAGGGTACCCAACACCCTGGGGCAGGGGGTTCAGTTCTCCTTCCCAGGACAGCACAGGGGGACCTGCCCAAGCACCTCTGAGTCCTCCTCACTCTGGTCCTTTGGGTTTGTCAGGCAGTGAAGCCCTTACATGGAGCCACCCCTCTACACAAATCTGGGGGCAGAGGGGACTGGAGGGGAAGGATTAGGAAACCTTACAGAAATTCAGAGATTTAGTGAAAACCAATAAAGGTAGTGAGAAAGAATACGAACAAACATGAAATACAATGAAGAATCACATGTCTGGTAGAAAAGCAATAAAAGCCTATTGACTCAGGAAGAATTCTGCCAAGTTTTAGAAAATTATCTGTGCCTGTTCCTGATAAGTGACAAAGCTTTGAAGACAGCCTTGAAGTACAGCTGGCTCCTTGATACAGCCACGGTTTCAGCCATGTGAACAAACTCCCTTTCACTGCCTCACTGATACGATATTCACAGTTCCATCCAGTTTTTAAAGAAATGCTTTTAAATATTTTATCCAATGCCTCTGAAGTGAGACTTGGGCAGTAACTTAAGCTCAACATGAACAACTTAAGCTCTAACATGAAGGTACTTTAAAAACTGAAGCAATAATTTCCTTCACAAGTCTCTGCTTTTTAATTCTTACAGACTCCAAAACACAGAGAAACACACATTTATTCTTGCATACAATTGCACTGACTATGGCTAAATACCTGCAGGACACTCTGTTACAGCCTACAGTACACTGTGCCTATGACAGACCACAGTGCACCAAAGATTAACATGTTCAAATGCAGACTAATATATAGCTGACACCAAAAAAAAAACCAAAAAATCAAATAAGGGTTGGGGTTTTTTCTAATTTCTACAGTAAGATTGATGCGGAATTTTTGATCTATAAATTTAAATGGCATGAAAATAAGCACTGAAAATTTACAGACTATCAAGGTGACAGAAGTTTTAAATAATTGCTATTAAATGTGTGCCATGGCACAAGCACCTGGTTTACAAATAAATAAAAAGCAGTCAAATAGTAAGTTTCCTCCAGAATTCTAGCCTTCAGAGTAATGAATAAGCTAAGTCTCAGTTTTTACTTAATCCATTTACTGAAACAATCCACAATTCCACTGGAACATCTGTCTCCTCTGAGAGAGGGAAACAGGTTTTGTAGTCTCCCTCTCTCAGTACCAATTCTTTTGATTTTGAAGACCTGGTTCATTAAAAATTCATAGGGTTGCAAGCATAAGACTTTAAAAAAATCCACAACAAAATAAATATTTCTTGGTTACTTACTTTCAGCGTTAGACAAAGTGCAGGGATTGCAGTCAATCAAAGCTAACTGAAAATGCTGGAAAGAAAAAAGAATTATTTGCTTTTCAAACAACGTAATACTAGCACTTGGGCAAACTACTAAGAGTAAATCAATTTTGTACTTGAAAATCAATACTGCATTTTACCATGTGTCTTAAAAAAAATTTCAATTTTTGTTCGACTGCTTACTAGAGGAAAGTAATTTTTCTTATTGCAAACACTGCAATGCTTCTAGTAATGTAAGATGGCAACAGATCTTCACAAAACATGTGGGGTTGCATCTGAAAGGATGAATGCATCAAATGACCAAAATTGGAAGATCCAAGTTTTTATATACACAACTGGGACTGCAGACACACCAGCTCTTAGCCTCATGGAGGTAAATACTTAAGTACTCTATCTAGAAAAACAGAACATTCTTCCTACAAACTGAGTGATTTTAAGTTTTAAAACATTGAACTCTTGTCAAAAAGCATTTAATATGAATACCTCTGCATCAAAACACGAGTTCCTAAGGAGTTCATAGGTTCTCACATCCTGTCCTCAAGATGTTGAGGAAACTTCAGTTTAACATTAAAGCTTGTTTAATTTCAATCACTTTTCTTTAAGGAATACAAAAAATACCTTTTAAAACATTCCAGGTTCTGAGGAAAGTTTTTCACTTATCTATAAAGAGAGTCACAAATGCAGAGCAATGAAGTCTGCCTGCAAGTGTCATGTTAATTCACTGATCACTATTTAGTTTGAGACACAAGTGTATAAAAATGAATGGAATAGGCACAGAAACTCCAGGGTCTGAGCTTTTCCATCAACTTTTGAGAAAATCCCCACACGGTGTCAAATTTCGATTGACATATTAGTTCAACAGAGAATAAGGCCTAGAGGAATACAAGAGCCTAAGAGTTACCTTATGAAATACTACTGTTAATAAACACCATTATTTACAAAACACAGCGTCAGGTAATTTCTAAAAAATAAAACATGACTGATGCTTTAGTATACTTTCTTTTCTTAGCATAAAAATTATAATTTAGATCAAGTTATTCAGGATGCCAGACTAGGTGGCACTGGGAGGCTACTGCTGTAGCTGGGAAGAAAAGTCTGTATCAATGGATATGTGCAACACACTCTCAGTATTGCTGTACTCAGAGCTATTACATGCTACTTAACTTTCCTCATGGTCACAGTAAGTCCTTGAGTACAGCATAGCTATACAAAACACATCTCTAAGATGTGTAAGATTTTATCAGACCATCACATTTCCAAAAAACTCTAATTTTAATAGGGACAAAAATTTCGAAAATTAGTATTATCCATAGCAAGACATAAGAAGAATGCTGACACTTCCATAAGCTCTGACATACACTGCTGCAGCTTCCTCCTCACTCACTTCATCAACATCATTTGTAATATACAGCATCATTTAAAAAATGAACCAAATTCAAGTTGAATAACAATACAAATTCATGATTTATAAGGAACATTTTAGTAATATCCCCCCAGAAGAGAACACAAAAACCAACGGATTTACAGTGTAAAATAACAGTGCTTCTTAACCTTAGCACAAGCATTAAATAATAGCTTAAAAATATTAATTATTAGCTTATTTCTCTGCCGTGTCTGTTCCTTTTCCTACTGCTCAGCAGGCAGACAACTTACAGTCTCCCCTCACTTACATTGCAATGCAGGTTGAGTGCCTCAGAGACATCCTTTAGTCTGTTACCATAGTGATTCTACTAAGCAGACAACTTAAAAAAAAAAACCAACCTAAATAAAAATAAAATGCTCTATCTTAAATTGCATTTTGCCTGCCAAAAGAAAAAAAAAAAGGCTCTGGCCTGTACAACTGAGTGTTACCGATGTAAAAGGTACAAAATCCTTCCTGTACAGATGTGTCATCTTGCACCGTCACTTACAATTACTATGGAAAGATAAAGCAGAATGGAACAGATTTGCTCTCACCTAGCAATGCTATTATAAAAAATAAGCAGATCTAAAGAAAAAAGATTGACAGCTGTTCTGTGGCAGTTCTTCTGAAGGGTTGTTGTAGTGAGACTCACTGAGAGAAAGCAAGCAACCATATAAGAATATCTAACCATTTTAATATATAAGTATGCCAATAGTATCAAGTGCTATACAGTAAAAAAAAGCAGAAATATTCTCAGCAATGCCTCCTAAAAATTAAATACTCACTGCTACAGTAGCCAACTTCTGAAATTCAAAAATCCTCATTATGAAAATTTTCTTAGTGTGATAAATTTCTACTTGCACTATTCACTAATCCACAAATGGTAAAGAAATTGATAAACCAAAGCCAGTAACTACAGAAAAACACACCGTTTGCACTAGACAGTTATCACAATTAAAAGCAATACACAGCAACCCCAGAACCTTTCAAACCAAGAACCTTTGAAATGCACACACACGAGCAAACCTACACCTCTTGCCGGATAAATAATACATAGCTCCCCGTTAAGTACTCAAAATCAGACAAAAAAAAAACCCCTCATGCACGCATTCTAACACATCAACCTGGTCAGCCAAATGCAGATCCACTAACCACAATTACCAGCACCAAAAAATCAAAAAAATAGTCATAATTTCCAACTTCCATTTCTGCAACCAACAGCAGCGGCTGGCAAACATCTGCACCCCTCTCAAATATTGCAGCACTGAGCTGGCTACTGCTGTGTGGAATAGTTGTTATGCAGGAGAGGCCGCTGCAGCTCAGAGACGACACACAATACCTCAAGGCAGACAGCAGTCTATAGAAATTCAAATCCCCAGTAAGAGGATTTACCTAGAAGGCAGTGTTCTGAATGTTAAAAACTAACAGGCTCTCCTCAAGGGCTGCTGCTCAAAGCGCAATCACAGAATCGTTTGGCTTCAAAAAGACCTTTAAGATCAGCGAAGCTCTAAATCACCTTGATTTGTAGCAATCTGTAATTGCAGAGTTACCTACAGCCCATTCCATCTCCTCTGGAGTCCTTGACTTGCCTCTGATTGTGGAAACAATTCCGAAGATAACCTTTCCAAGGATGAGAGGTACAGTGGTTCCATATAAAGAGAACTGATGAAAGCACTAGGTCTGCTAGTAAAGTTACAGTAATCTGACACTAATTTCGGTAACTTAACATGTTTTCTCTCACAGAATTAACACCGATTCTTTACAATGTAACAGGCAAGTACCCAAGATTTTGTTGTTTCTTTAATCAATAAATGACAAAAGCAAAACGAACCCTTTTCTTTTCAATGCAAGATTTTCAGTACTGTCTCTGTTTACATCCAAAGCTGAGACCTCAACGTAGTGATTCTACTCCCTCCTCCTCTCCAGGGTGACATCAGCAAGTTTAATAGCTCTCGGCTCTGCATTTATTCAGCAAGCAAGGCAAGCCATCATCTGAAACCTGACAATCCTCACCGACTTACCATGAAGGAAAGCTCCATCATGACTCAGTAAAATTCTGTCAGGAGATGGCTTTTTCTGCCTGTGTGACCTAGGTGTGATGCCCGTGTTGCTCAGAGCAGCTTTTGTTCAGATAAGTAGGACACGGAGAGCCTTGTGTAAGCAGCCGGGGCAGAGTGCCAAGCCTCCATTTGCCAGGCATCTCTGGGACCAGGGGAGAGGGTCAGGAGAGGACACGCTCCATGTGCTGCTACGGCAGCTCATCCTGCTGCTCTCCACTGCCTTCTGAGCTCAGAACGAACTCAGCTTGCAAGATAAAGGTTTGTGTAGTGTAAACACTCGGGTACTTTTGTCCAACATTCAAAAAAAGCCAACTTACAGACAGAGGAGAAAAAAAAAAACCTGCTGGAGGACAGAAGGAACAAAGGCCACACACACATATACACTGAGTAACAGAAGTGCGCTCGGAAAAATCTCTTGTTCTGACAAGCTCTAAAAGCAAAAATATTTATAAACAAAAAGATCACACAAGCTGTATTTCTGCAAGACAAAAAAAGGCTGCATCTGAATTTACTGACCAATAGCTTACATGGTGATTTTCACAAAGCTATCTCAACACTCACGTTTGCCTCCACCTTTAATGCATTATTTCTGCAACACCAGAATTCAGCTATTGCTGCGCTAACAGCCTGAAAGACTGCCAGCAGGCACAGAATGACTGCGAGTCTGCCACCACTGCCGCAGCACCAGCACGGCCACGGAGCTGATCCACCGAGCTGGGGTCGCTCCAGGACTCAGCCTCCAGCCCCCACAGCTGCCCAGGCTGCATGGAAAGCACAGCTCAGGCCTTGCCTGGACCTGTGGCTACGCAGAGAGTATTTCTGCACGCCCTGAATGCCAACCCTGCAGTTACACCTGATAAAACTGGATCTGTCCCGACGGAGATGCCTCTTAAGGAGAAGGTCAACAAATGAAGTGCACCAGAATCACTGAATATCCTGAGCTGGAAGGGACCCATAGGGATCACCGAGTCCAGCTCCTGGCCCTGCACAGAACCATCCACAAGAGTCACACTATGTACCCAAGAGCACTGACCAAACTCTTCTTGAGCTCTGCCAGGCTGGTGCTGTGACCACTGCCCTGGGGACCCTGTTCAGTGCCCAGACACCCTCTGGGGGAAGAACCATTTCCTGATATCCAACCTAAACCTCCTCTGACTCAACTTCAGGCCATTCCCTCGGGTCCTGTCACTGTCACCACAGAGCAGAGATCAGTTCCTGCCCTTGCTCTTTCTCTCATGATTAAGTTGTAACTACAGTGAGGTCTCCCCTCAAGTCTCCACCAGGCCGGACGGACCAAGCGCCCTCAGCTTCATATGGCTCCTCCTCAAGGAGGACCATCTTTATTGCCTTTGGTTACTCTCCAATAGCTTCACGTCTCTTTTCCATTGTGGCACCCAAAACTGTCCCCAGCACTCAAGGTGAGGCCACCCCAGTGCAGAGCAGAGTGTGACAACCCCCTCCCTTGCCTGGCTGGTGATGCTGGGCCCGATGTCCCTCAGGACAGGGATGTCCCTCCTGGCTGCCAGGGCACTGCTGGCTCATGTTCAACTTGCCATCAACTAGGACTGGCCCCTTTCCATAGCACTCCTCTCCACCACATCATTCCCCAGTCTGTCCATACATCCAGAGTTGCCCCACTCAGCATCAACATCCTTAGATTAAATGCTCAACTTCTAAATCACCTATTCCTCTTCCCATGGTGTGTTCTTCCCCACCTCCCAAACAACTGAAGATGCCACACAGCACGGTAATTTGATTTCAGCACTTACTCCTCTTTGTAATCATGACATTTCTAAAATACACCTGTAATTCTCTTTTACAGGAATTAGTCAAAAACCCGAGTGAAACTAGGTAAGAGAGAAGAAAAGAGAACACTCTGCAGGCCAGACATTGTGGTATCGTTATCCGCTGTCAAAACCAGTCACACTAATAACCCTCCTGCAGTTTCATTACAGTGCCACGCTGCACTAAACAACTGCCATGGATTTACTTCTTGTATGTGTCTTTCCACCACTGACGTATCCAAACAACAAAGACTAAGACAGACATTTCAACCCCAAATGCTGCTTTCCATCACTTGCACTTTTATTGAAATTATCTTTTGGTTAATTTCATTTTGCTTTCCACAAAATGCTTTTTTGTGTGAAGAGCTTGAAATCTTGGACATTCAACTTGCAAGAACCAAAGCCCTTCACCTTGTTTTTGACCTAAAAAAGCAGCTGTTTCTCATAGAGTTAAAGACATAAAACTAGACACTAGAAACTAAAACTTCTCATCACCGTATGTATTTTGACTAGTTATTTTTAATAATTAAAATTATTACATAAGGTTTCAATGTACAATGTTTAAACTTAAAAATTACTAATCTAAGCCCATATGGGAAAGATAACTAGGTGGCAAAACAGCATATGAAGGCTCGAAATCACAAATTTTCACTTTCATAAATACTTGTTTACTTATTTTTCAGAGAAAGAACATAAAAAATGAATGACATGTCTGTATCAGTTATCTGCTGGCATATAATAGCTGCACTAGCTAAAAATATCTTTCATAAGTATATATATACAGGAGAAATATTTGAATAAGTGGTAGAAAAGTGTCTGACTGACTATAAATAAGTACTTCAAGCTGTTCATCGGTACATCAGTATTTAATTTCTTTATATTTCATGCATATTCATACAATTCATGCACATTTTAATTCTTTTGCAACCTTTTTCTTATCCTAATATAAGCAGCATGTCTTAACATTACTAACAAATGAGAATCTTTAGAAGAATAATTAAAAAATTAAAATTGTATTTAAATGGATGATTTACAGGCAAGATGAAAGCACAAGCCTGAAGCAAACCACTGGAATTACTGTTTTGTGTATAAAGGAGGAGGAAAAATTTCTGTAAGTGAAAGACAGAATGAATATTTCTACTAAAAGGCAGATAATTGAAAACATGAGAAATTGAGTTCTCATTCTTCTAAAGGTTTTGTTACTGGGTACAGAGTGCACCTGTAATAAAACAAAGCAAAATTCCCAAAGCAAAACATTGCTTTGTTTGCTATAAATCAATCCCTCTTGTCCAGCATTCCTACTGACCACCCATTAAAAAAATCCACCCCACAAACCAAACAAAATCCAACAAAACCCACACGATTCCCACACCACTAAGCAAACAAAGCTTTCCCTCATAAAACCAAACCCTCAGAAAATCTGCCCCATCCCCCACTGTTCCCTCAGTGTTATCAATCTAATAAATAGAGAAAACAAGGATTATTTTTTGTCTTAAGTATGAATTCTGCATTCAAAGGGCTTTGAGGATCGTGGCTCTAAATCCCCACTAAAACTACGAGACTTCAACACCACCAAGCAGGGTGAGCACCTGAAGGGAGACTATCACCTGATGCTCAGCTCCCACATCTCAAAAGGCTCTGGAGCACTATGTCATACAGGAATGTCCTCCAAAATTCACTTTAAAATCTTTCATTCCAACATATTTTCTAGAAATTGTTTAAGGTTCAACAGTACTTAAGAACTGAGACACACATGCGAGACAAGATGATTACATGCACCTATGAAAAAAGGAAGCCAAATTAAAAAAAAAACATTCAATAAATAGGAAAATGACCATGACATCAAGTGACATGTTAGAAATAATGTGGAACATACTCAAAAGTACGAATATTTTTTCCAACTACATTTACCCAATGAACAAAAAGATGTATTATATTCCTAGAGATCTTGCTTTATTCTCCTATCAGATTATCACAGTGCCACCACAGCCACCACCAAGGACCACAGTATTCCTTGTGTCATTTGTAGGAAACAGTGAACAGGAAAAGGGCAGCAAGACATAGAAAACTGAAAAAGTTGGGCTGTGAGGTAAACCTTAGTAGCATGTTGTTGCTACGGTCATCAATTTATAAAAAGAAATCCATCCCCCAAGTCACTGACAGTTAAGTTTTGGAATTAATTGTACTTTTCTGATGAATGGGGAAAATTCAGCTTTGATGTTTCACCGCTGAAGGTAACACTACCCCATCTGCCAGGTTACACAAGGACTGTTTTCTTTTCAGTCAGAAGGGACACTTTTTTCCTTAATGTAAACATGATGGCCAAGTAATTTTCAAAAGCACTGGTGTTGCAAGAGTTTATGGCAATGGGATAGCAGAGAAAGTCAAGGATTCTCATAGTAATTTGCAAGTCCTAACTGCAGAACAGGCAAAACCAGTAGTTGATTTTGAAAAAACACTGAGTTGATTTTATGCTTGTTAAACAGCACTCTAGCAATTATCTTGATCATCAACATCTTAAAATAGTAAAAATTAATTTTGTGCTTAAATTGCTTACATAAAATACAGATGATTTATGTTAATGCTCTAAAATTGTGAAAAACATGGAATATATGACCTTCAGACTTCCATCTTACCCCTTTGCCTGAAGACTCTTACTGACAATGACTCATCTGTTGGCAATGGTTTATTCTTAGCAATTACAGACTTAACATGAATGTTTAAATACCATCAAAAACATTATGATAATTCAAAGTACTTTAATGCAACGCTGGTACAATCTGTGAAATTCAGTGCAGTCACAAGCCAATACCAGACTGAGAAGTTACTTCCACTTTCTGCCTCCGTGTGAACAGGGAGTTCAAACTGGGCAAAGAGCCCCAGGAAAATGATCTGTGATCAAGGCCAGTCACAGGCAGGCTGGATCCCAACCCCTTTAATTACCCTCTAAAATCCTGGATCCTTTTAAAAAGGTCTACAAAACCAAAAAAGGCACAACAAGACAACTCTGTCTTTCCATAGCTTTGGGTTTATTATCTTTCTTTTGTTCAAAGATGAGATACTCTGTGTCTCAGAAAATGAGACAGACGTGTGAAAACATCCCTTCACACTTTTTCCTCACATCCCTTCCTCATTTTACTCACCCCAGGCTTGAGCACGACCAGTGCACCAGCACTTCACTTTATTCTCTTCACTATGGAAGCATTTTCTGACTTGCCTCTAATATTCTCCTCACACTTTCTGGTTTAAGGCGTGGTTTTTTTAAAAGATTAGCTTTTAAAGAAGCTACAGCCCAGTTGTACTTAGTTTTCTCCTCAACTGACACATTATGATGTCAAAACTGGTAAGTTTCAACCAGTAACACTTTGTTTTCAAAGTCAGGTAAGTCCTTGGACTGTACCTTAAATCCACAGCTGAGATGAACTGGAAACAGCTCAAAGTGCTCAAGACCGAGTTCCACTGGGTCTTTTCTTTTGTTCTTCACTCTTATTCTTTACTAAGGATTGCAGCCTCCATAGCAAAGGAAGCAAACCAGAAACTCTGCTTCAGGTGTTTCAGTTGGTAATTCCAGAGCAGTTTCTCATTACATTTTGAACCAGAAGAGGATAAAACAGCTCTGTTCTCTCCTTCCCATTCCATCAACCTTGCACTGGATATACCAACTGGGCAATCTCAAGCTGAGCTGGCTCAGACTTTTGATCCACCTCAGTGTGCAAAATGGGGAAGAGCAAAAAAATGAAAAATCGCTTGATTCAATGTGGCTGTGAGTGCTGAATGAGGCAACCAAGATTGCAAGGTGGAAAATGAGACAAACTTCTAGGAACAAGCTGCAATTATATGGCTTTAAGAAAAATATGAAACTATCTTTAATGCAAACACTCACCATGTTCCTTTCACCATCCTTTGAAGACCATCCCTCTGCCCCAGGGTAACCTGCTTAATTTGTGGCCATTTGGTTTTGTAAGTGACTTAACCACATCCCACATAAAAGCAATGGAATCATGATAATTTTGCATTAAAAAAGATTAATATCTTTCTGTTTTCAAAATACTACTTGGGTGTTTTTCCCATTTGTAGCTGGTGTTTTGAAAACTTGAAGTTCGGTATACTCAAAATCCTCATGCTAAGTGACTGATTTGTTTTGCAAAGTTGTGAACATCAAACACAAGAAATTATTTAGATTGAGTTATCATATTATTTATTTAAATACCTGATTCACTGACAGATTTGCAAATTTTATGGCACAGCAGAAAAAGGTTATCTACTTCTTGATCAATTCATATCAAAAATTAAAATCATATAATCAACTGGGTTGGAAAAAACCTTTTGAGATCACTGATTCTTCTACTACTTGATTACAAGATGATCACCTCCTTGTAAACTTAATCTTGTTTCCTCCCAGCTTCTTTAAAAATAAAACCAAAGAGTACTTCAGCACTTCTTTTATTCTATATATATCATGACATATCAAATCTGTGCCAAAGTATAAGGAAATAGGATCACACAAGCTCACACATAATCCCTTTCTCAATCTCTACCTCTCCTTGCTCTCTTTCATCACTCATTACAAGGAACCTTTTCCACTTCTCTGCAGAGTTCCCAACTCCACCAATCTCTGTAGGTGAAACCTTGGGCTCTGGACGAAAAGGGAAGCCTGGGGAGAGAACTGCTTCCCTCTATCACAAAAACTGAAAGGAAAAAATTGAGAGTAACACACTACTCTTTCTAATCTTGGACAATGTGATTCTGACCACCCAAGAAAACAATTTGCCAAGGAAAGGAAGCCGTAAGATTCTTGAAAACAAAACACTTACTGTTCTCAGTGATTTTTAGGAAAGATTAATATGCAGAAATGTGTTTATAAATTACACTTAATGACAAAATTCTTAGCCCTGCAGGTGTATTTCCCACCACATGCAACTCCGTTAAAAGAACAGTTTCTTTTTCCAAGACACGTAACAGCTAAATTTAGAGGCCAGGAAGGAAAGGACATGTGGGTAAAGTAGAAAATGGAAAGAGGAAAAACATAGGCAAATGTGCTGAACAGAGGGAGATAAAATGACAGATTCCAATCAGAGACCAGAAAAGAATGTAAATAGTAAGGAACTTGAAGAATTATAAAAGAAACAAAGCACTATGTTACCATAAACCATTTCCAATTGATTAGCCAGAAACTGTTGCCTTAGAAGCTGACTCTCAAGCCACGAAATGAAAGAATAATTAACTGCTAGAAAAGTAACAATTATATAAAAAAAGACATCATTTTGCATTAAAACTTTCTAGTTTGCTAATTCCAAGAACTTCCAGTTTAAAACAGGGAAGCTAAGGGGAAAAAAAAATAAAAATAAAAAAATCAAATAATACAAGCTGCTATTTTTTTTCCCTTAGCTTTCAGTACAATCTCAGTCTCCCCAAGGTTCACTATTTTAACAAGAGCCCTACACCAAATTTTTCATCTGGAATGTAGCACCTCACGCACCTCAAACCTACCCTCCTGTTTAGTCTAAGACACTTCACATTAAAGCACTTCAATTTCTGTGGCAGGTGGTCTGTGACTGTTCTGTGCTTATGCATTCCTTGCAGCTTTAAGATGCAACACACGACTAGTAGGAAATGTTAATTCAATTGAAAGGACTTAGACCTACCTTTAAACTAGACTCATAGTCTGTGTTCACTTTGAACATAAGCCCAAGTCGCAAATGAATTTCCTTGGCTCGACAAAAGCTGGGATCAACATAAAGCGCCTCCTGAAATGCTTTAATTGCCCTGAAAAGAAAACACAGATTTAAAAAAATATTTTTTACTGAAGTAATACTCTATAATCAATGTTTTTTATATGGCTAACAAAGTGGATCAGAAAGTATTGTTACAGAAGAACATATCAAAATAATGGTTTACATGTAACGTTTTTGGTTCATGGCTTTTGAGTCTTCAAGGATTGGGTGATTTTTAACTCCAGATATCCTCATATATTTGGAAGTCTAATATTTTCTATTAATTTAGAGAAACTAATTTGCTGCATGAAATACACCAACATATCTGATATTTCAGAGAGGATCACTCACCAATTAGATAATTTGCTGCATGAAATACACCAACATATCTGATATTTCAGACAGGATGATTCACCAATTAGTTACAAAATTAGTGCAAGTTCACTTACAACAGCCAGGTTGCTTTTGATTCCCATAGCGCAGACCCCCAAGTAGAACTGGCAGCCTTGGAGAGATCACACACATCTCCTCCCACTGCACCTACCTGCTCCTTTTTCCACTCCCTCCTCTCTTTCCTAGCACCAGTACCATGCAAGGACTCAAATAATAACTTGGTCCATTACTTCCAAATGCAGACATAAAAGCCTGCCACCTCCTCACACAGTACCTTTTCTTCATATTCCCATGATATGTGAAGATGGCCCTGATTCTATTTCCTAACCTTCAAATCCTCTCTCCCTTGTCCCTGTTCATGATGGCACTGTACCAGATAAAACAGAAATGCCATCTAACAACTCCATCTTGGAGCAGAAAAGAGTGACTCTAAACAGGACTGTTTTGCCTCTCAGGCCACTGCACAAAACTAGGACAGCTGAAATGCAACCAGAAGATAACAGAACTAAAGTCACAGAGGAATTAAGAAAGAAGCTAAGTCTCACTGTTGCCTGAAATCCAATGACAGGTTGAAACAAAATCCCTTCCCATCCACCACTGGTCACACAAGAAGAGGAATCAGAAGCAGCCTCAGTCAGGGTAGATTTGAGCCCCCAGGCCAGAGAACACAATCCCTCTGCTGTCCCAGGAAAGCCCACAGGTCATGCCAAGTGGGCAGGTGACAGGGCAGTCTTTGCAGGGAACTGGACCCGCTGTGGAGCAGCACAGGGACACCGGACAGGGACTGACTACAGTGCTTAAAATCACCCTCTTTAGGCACATTGATTTAATTCCTACTCTCCAAGTGCAGTATTATTTATAAAGACAAAAGGTTGGTTAGCATATGCAATGCAAAATTCAACAAATATTTTTCAGACTTTTTTACTCACATAAATTATCATTTCTGAATCCTTCTGCAAAAACACTTCTGCTCTAAAATTCTTACAGGCTTTTTTCTCTTCCATGACAAAGCAAATCAAAGGCACAGAACTTCCTCCAGACAATGCAGCTCTATGTACCTGAAGCATTAGCTGACTTCCTTAAATAGAACTTAGGAGCACATAGGCTTAAAAAAAGTATTGAACTGTTATTGTGGAACTGAAGCTTCCTCTATTACAATCCTTCAGGAAAGCTCTCCTTACCCAGTACCCTACTTGTCTGCCAGCACACGGAAAAGGGACAAACCTGCACCAGAGGTAAGCTCCCTCACATCTCATCTAAATTTCCCTGAAATCTTATGGTGGTGGTGAATCACACACCTCATACCTACACTGAATTCACAACAAAGATCCTTGTCTCAAAACAGTGTGCTCATCTTCATCATCAAATACAAAAATGAAAGAGAACAAACTGAAAGGCCAAGGACTGGGCTGATCACTGAAGATCAGCACATATTTTAAGCCAGGCTTTTGCTATGCCAGAAGATAGATTCTATTATTTG
Source organism: Nicator chloris (assembly GCA_013400495.1). NCBI lineage: Eukaryota > Metazoa > Chordata > Aves > Passeriformes > Pycnonotidae > Nicator > Nicator chloris. The sequence continues at coordinate 26,870 of WAAE01022875.1, read as the reverse complement.
CATTTGTATTTGCATTTCTTGTCTTAACTCTAATATGGGCACTAGGTATGTTAGCCACTGGTATTTAAAATCCATTACCTGTATCTTGTTCAAAGACAATATCCTAAGTCCCAAAAAGGAAGAAAACCACTGTCTATGATTCCAATCAAAGAGAGGACAAAAATTGGGAATCAAGACATAGCAGTTCTACAGCACATCACACAGTGTGACCATGCTAACACTGTCAGCTTCATGTTCCTCATTTAGCCATCCTTGCTTGGTCAGAAAACACTATTTCCATATTTCCCCTATGTCACATCCCCATTGAAAAGATGATCAAAAAGTGGATTTCTAAAAAAGTTTAAGAGAATCTGAGTGCAACAAAAACATTTCTGCAGTCTCTTGCTTACTGAACAGGAAGTGTTAATCATTGCCACTGTGGAGCAATGGAGTAAAACAAAGCCACAAGTATAATAAAAAACTTTCCATTTCAGTTTTCAAATTTAGTTTTAATGTATACTGTCCTTCATTCAAAAAAACCAAGAATGTTGTCTACCCCAATCTTTCAGAGGAGCACAGCACTTAAAAACCCATAAATTATCATCAGTAGACAACATGAAAGACTGTGTCACATTTGGCTCAGAAACCGCTGGTCACAGAGAGCCCCTCTCCAAGCTTTGAGTAAGGTTTATATCTGTGCAGACTAAACTACCTAAAAATCAAATTTTACCTTCTACTTTAATCTAGTGTTAATTCCATATTGGTTTTACAATTTGTAGTTTTTCCAGGATGACAAGCATGAATAATAAAAAATAGAAACTACTTCCACCGCTGTGAAAAGGGGCACCATCACAATTTCCCCAATGAAGTGATCTGAAAGAGCATTTTCAATATTTTTTTCCAGCAGTAGGTACTCATGTCTAATTCAATAACTACAACCTCATTTAAATCCTCAGTAGAATTTCTATAGAATAAAATACTCAAGCTCTGAAAAGACATTTACTTATTAACTCTTACAGACAGACAAGCAATTTTACATCACAGCTGAATTAATATTGATGTAATTTTGCCTGCAGGAAACATTTAAACAAAAAAGCAACGTGCTCACAATTACAGGACACATCAAGAACATGGACTGCAGCAAAAACCTCTGCCTATTTTCCACTGCCATGGCCAGAGCTGCAGACTCATTCCCTTACTACCAAACAGGAGAACATCTGCAGCAGCACTGACACCCATTCCAGAGCTGGGCCTTCCAGACACAGCAGGAGTCACTTGATCCTTGCACAGATCTTTGTTTACTCTCAAACATCTCTAATCCCATTTCTGTTCTCTGTCCAAGCCTACACCCAGCAAGATGCGTGTCTGGAGGATCCAAGGCATCCAAGTTACCCAGATGTTTTCCCTCAGAGCTCTTGTATGGCTTGACCAAAACCAGAAGTGCAGATATAACCCAACAGCTGGATGAGTCCAACAGCTTCCTTCAGGGGTAAGGCACAGAGCCTTCCTCAAGTCAGTTGGGAGTCTCCTCCACTAATTAACTGCCCTTCATGCACAGGCAGAATTTCTCATCTCACTCTTTCAGCAGACTAAACATACACCAGTCCAAGGGAAAAATTATCAAATGGAAGCCCAGGAGCTCTCAAACTGCAGAAATAAGTTACAGTCATCTGAATTCAGGAAGAGATGATTTTTCTTTTGTTCTCTGATGATACTGACACCTGCACAGTGAGACACAACGCTGCTTGAGTCTACTAGAATTTATTGAAATTAAATAAAGATTTTTCTCCAAGAAAGAGGGCATTTCTCTTAACAGGCAGGAAGGGCTATTCTAACACTTAATAAAATGGAAAGTAGGACTGGAAACAGATGCTACTGAGAACGAAAAGCACCTCTGGATTTTCATTTGACACAGCACTGCTACAGCAATTCAGGAAAAATAAAAATGACATCTCCAAATCAAGCCTGCCAGAATCAATACTGCAGCTATTGTCCCACCCACTAATCTATACAGCAATGCCTACCATTATGAAAGTGAAGAAACCAGGTGAATAATAATTAATAGATGATTATATTAAACATTTAGTGAACTCTCATAAGACTTTAATTGGATGGTTTTGCTTGAATAGAATGTGAATAAAATCAGCTTTGCACTAGGCAAAAAAATACAATAAAAGAGCATCAATTTAACTATTCAGAAGTTATCACTTTTGTACGTTTCAAACAAAACCCATGAAAATCAGAGTGAGCGTACAAAATAAAAGAACCTAACATTATTCTAATAGGTCTCTTGATGCAGTTGGAGTGAAACTTTCTTTTTTTTATTCTTACTCTCCATTTTCTGACCACCTATTCTAAGCCTTACATCATTTCATAGTCTTACTGATGAAAGCAATGCGAGGCCATCATGGGAAAATTTCTATTTGAACCCCATAATCATAGTTTGAACATAAACAAAACGTACATACACAGCAGTAGTCAGGACACTGCAGTTTATGAAGAACTTTTACAGTCTTAGCTACAACTCTTCTGTCCAGAGGACTGCAACACCTGAATGGCAAAATATTTTGAACAGCAAAGTCTTTAAACGTTTCTCTAGAACAGCAGCTGGGAGTAGTTTTTTTTTCATAGCATTAGCAGGCTTTTCATCAATCCAAGAGTAGTTTGCTATGAAATCACAGCAAGATAAGACAATGGAAAGAAAGTTAACTGCTCACTTTGTTACCAGTTAATTGCTACAAGGATGTGTACTCTACATGTACATTCCCATTTTATATACCTGAAAAATACGTATATATAGACCCGGCCACCTGAAACCTGAGAAATATCCGACAAAGCAGTATCTACAGCTGTGTGTTTAAATTCTTAGAGGTCTCCAACTGGCAGTGTGCATTCCTACACACTCCACTACATACCTGACTTTCTGTGTGGAGGAACTCAGTCAGAAGCAGAGATGGTGCTCCTGCTTTGGGAAGGATCAGGGAGTAGAGGGGTCAGAGAGCTCCACTCAGGAATGATTGGTTTTCTACAGCAGTCTCCAGTCATGATGGAGGTGAGGAAAAGTGTCTGCATCATCTCTTGCAGGTCTTTGGCTTATTTCAGGGTCAGTGCTGAAGGACTGAGTTTTCCATAAAACTCAACTTCTACAGCTGGTAAGGAATCCCTAAACTGAGGAGCCTCAGGGCAAAGAGCCCGAATGGGGCAATAAGGGTGACTGATCTCAGTCTTCTGTCAGGTGTTTCTGAGGAATCCAGAGCCTTTCTCACAGACTTTGTCCAGTAATTTGCAAGGTCACTGAAAGCACTGCAGGCTGGCCTTAGAGCACCACAGCTAGTACACTGGGATCCACAGGGTGTGAAATTCAATTTCAGAACACAACGTCAGAGCCTGGGCTCCATCTTTTCATCTGGATGGAAGTCAGTGGAATCAGCAGACGACAAACCAGTCAGGCTCAGAATCCTCACTGAAGTGGAGAAAAAATTTTGTATCCAAGCCACTACACCTGGGTACAGGTATTTCACAGAAATAAAGGGTAGCCTTGGACTAACTGTTGAAATTCTTTAATAATGTTCAATCTAGAACACAACTAGGGAGGGCATGAATTATTAAAGCTATGTGAATATCTCATTCTACTGGTTTTCTACTCTAACTGAGAAACAGAGAAACAACAGTAAAAATGAACCAACCGCTTACTGCTTGATGATAAAAGGTGTAAAAGAAGGGAGTATCAAAATTTCACATCCTTAAGACCTGTTGTACTGTACTTGATTCAATTTATGGAGATAATACCTTATGGCACATCTTACTATAATAATTGTGTGAAATAGGTTTGGTCTGATCACACTACTGCAATGTTCATATATATGTTGAGGACTTTGAATTCTTACATGAACAGTTAAAGAAAATCACCAGCATAAAATGATGTAACAGCTAAGATCTGTACTTAAGATAATGCTGCAATGCTGCTCTAGTATATAAAAATATGTACAGTATTAAATTACAGTGAACTGCATTATGTGTCTTGGAGCCAATCCAACACATGTTTTTATGAAAGCTGGAAAACTTTAAAAATAATATAAAATATATGAACAATAATTCTAAAGCTGATCTTATTCCCACTTGCTTTTTTTATTATCTCTGTTTATATGAGACATGACAAAACCTCAAGTATGTCTCACCCCTTCCTTTTAGGAGGACTATGTACTTCCTTCTTTTAAAATCTCTGAATATCTGAAGCAGTGGTGTTAAGAAAAAAAACCCTCATGGATGAATCAGAATAAATAAACCACCTTAAACAGTCTTGAGGTCTCCTCTGCCTGCTAGAAATATCAAGATCCATGTCCTCTATGAGCACAAACAGATGGAATAAATGCAGCAGGAAGACAGATTAGCATTTCACTCTAAAAGAGGACTCTCCTGGCAATCTGTGAGAGTTCTGTGGAGGATTAAGGTCTTCAAAGAAGAACACCTATTGTAAATGACTTGCTATCATCTCTAAGTCTTTTGTTATTTTGTCATACCTGAACACCAACAAGCCCATATCCCTCTGCTCTTGCCCCCAAGAAATCACAGAGAAGGGGGAAGAAAAGCACTCAAAGGGATTAAAAATCAGAACTACATACAAAAGTGTAAGATTTTACCTATATTGGATTTTTTTCCTTTAAAAATTCTACCCAATACTTTAATGATACATAATGCCCTCAGCACCACACTATACATAACTTTGTGTATGAATGAAATGGAAAATTCAACTATTCTACTCAACCTTAATATAAGCTCTATGTGCAGTTCTGTAAGCTAGGACATCTGCTTACACTCGTGTTGTCAACAAGTGAAGAAAAATCTAAATTAATTCAAAGCTCTGATTTAGAAACACTAAAAAGCATGGTCTGCTGATGGCGAAAGTCTATCTCGAACAGGTGGCTTTTCAAAAAATTAATTACTCTAAATCTAACTGCTTTGTCTTATTTATCTTGCAGTTTATCTACCATTTTCACAGTGCAAACTGTGACAAGATACAGCTTGTAAGAAATGGTGCACAAAATACTTTTGAATGCTAATGATGAAGACAAGACTGCATAACAACTAGAATTTTCTGAAACTTGGTAAAATTCAACCAAGTCTCAACACAATCTTAAAACAGTGGATTTTCAGGCTTTCTGAAAATTTTTCTATTCTTCTCTTGTTAATTAGAATGCAACAGAATTGCATGCCCTGTACAATACAACAAATGAATGGCATTCATTTCACCACTATCAATAAAGAAAGCAGTAAGCTGCAAGGTAAAATAATCCATGTTTTGAGCTCATCATTTAACCAACTTATTTTAATTTGAAGAATAAAAGTTTATGTACATTATTCCGAGGCAAGCATAAATCTTTTGCCTTAGAGATACACAGGAACAATTTAAGGAGAGGTGGGGGGAGAAATCCTAATTGTTCCCAACCATCGGTGGTCACTCACTGCATCCATAACTGCAATCAGGCTTAGCTTAGTAACACAATGGAACTTTTAGTAATCAATCAAGTAGTGAAGTCACACTTACTGTACTAACAGTATCCACACTGAGTATAAAAAAGCACTGACCTAAGCACTGCACCTTTCTGACTTTTTCCCCATGAATTAACTCTTCCTCCACAGGATTAAACACCAATAAAAGTCTGAGGACCGTTCCACAGAACCCCAGTGATTGAGTCCATTCCATTCACCACTCTCATCACCGATAAAGTAAAACCAAAACCCCAACTGAAACCCAACCCTCCCCCCACCCTCAACAAATGTCCTCAAAGCCCTGAGAGAAACTACAAATCTTTTAACCCTGAGTTTTTACATCAGATTGAAACACTGATTCCATCTGAGCCTATTGCTTCCCACATGCAAAGCCCTCACCTAATGCAGCTCTGCCAAAACTTCTGCCTACCAAGCAAAATGAAAACAAGTCCCATTTCCCACCTCTCTTGCCAGAAGGTGTTTTATAACAGGCTTTCCAACAAACCCAGGCTACAGATTATCAGTAACAAAAACTCCCAAAAGCCTGTCGAGTCATTCTGCTCCATCCCCAGAGCTGAATCATGTTAAAGGGAGCACAAATCCTTCTCCTGAAGTGCTTTTCTTTTCATGTAACTGTTGTGGCTGCCCCAAGTATGTTACAGTAAGACAGATACTGACCCAGGACAGTAACACCTGCAAATATCTGTAATAAAATAAAAATCAAACTACTTTACACTCACACTGAACTGAAGGTGAAATAATCACACACTGAAGGGACACCACACAATACTGACACTGTCAGCTCATTCCAACTTACCATTGAAAGGCATTGTAATGGAAGTAGACCAAACCAAGGCCATATAAAAAGGCAGCATTCTGTAAAGGAAAGAAACAATGTTTAAAACCCAGATAAGAGTGAGTTTCCAATATTTTATCCATCCTTTGATATTCTATTTCCATTATAAGACAAATATATTTAAAATGCACCTTGAACAAGAAGAGCCAAAATGAAGCCACAAAAAGATAGAGAGATAAAAAAAAAAGCAGTAGTTCTCCATGGTCACAAAAAGGGACTATTTTGGTGTAGAGTAACTACAATATTCAAGTACTTTTACATCAGAGAAACTGATATGCTCTGTTCTACTTGCACAAGAGCAGGGAAGGAAATGATGGAGTAGAAACCTTTGGCAATTTAATATAATGAAAAAAAAATAGTTTATGACCAAGCACCATTTCACAGTCACAATAATTTATACTCACATAAAACAAAGCTACACACTCTAATTTCAGAGTCTAATGCAGAGCACTAATTAAACGGATCTGACAACATGCTTAAGGAGATTTCACTTTTCTGAATACCAAAGTATACAGACCATCAACTTCAAACCTACTACAATCATATTTCTTCATCATAAATCCAATTCCTATTTCCTATCCCCCTGTTTGCAAACGGTAAAAACCAAACCAAAACAATAAAAACCATTCCTCTTCTGGAAATCCGTTTTCCCTCCACTTTCTTTTCATATAAACTATTAATTACTTCTAAAGTGAAATTACTAACAACATTTAATGAATGTTTAACTATCCAGTTCCACAAATAATTATTACGTATTTCCTAAATTAGGAAAAATAAACAAACTGCTTTTTCTTTTGCCAAGTTATGCCACAGCACATTTGTTTTTTATGGAGCAGAACAATTCCATTATTTACAGGAGACATTGTACATGCTGCCTAAGACACATTTTCAGGCTCTCACATACATAGTTCTGATTCTCAGAGACCAGGTATGCATCCCAAAGCTCTGACACATGGACAAGAGCTGGAATTTCAATTGAAAACTGCACTTCAAGATAATCTCTCTGCCACTTGTATGCAATTCTTAAACAAGTCAAATTTCTAAGGAGTTCCACAAAAGGCATACTAATTGTGACTCAAACCCGATCCATACATAAAAGTTATGATCAAGTTTTTCCTGTAACTGGTAATGAGAAGACAACTCAAAGAGCAGCATTCATCAGAAACAGCATCCAATATGACAATTTCATTATCCCTCATTTGCATCTTCTAAATGCAAATTAAAACCAGGGGAAATGTCAAAGATCCTTTCATGAATGCAGCTGGATCACAGCTTCAGCAATGGACAGCTTCCAGGAAAATGCTGTGGTATGACCAGATACTACAGCAGTCAGAGCACTGGAAGATGTTAACAGGAGGAATGGAGAGGGAAGTGCATAAACAATAGAAGAGGACACTTGAATACTACCGTAAACCCACATTCCTGTTTAATGGCACAAAAGCACAATATCGACATCATAAAGATAAAAGATCTCCAATTCTGCACTCCATGGTTTTTACACTTTCTAAGGGTGGTCTGGCAACAGGAAGATCAGGAAGAAGGCAGGCTCAAAAGCTGAGCACAAGTAACGCCCTGACTGAAAAGTCATTTTAAATAGAGAAGTAAGATAGATTTTCACGTGTGCAACGTGGAAGCCTAAAAAATACAGGCTGCCAGGAGCCTTCACGATCTTCAGGCCAGCTCGTTTTTCAGACAGAACTTAACAGGACTGTCCAATGTCCCCTCCGATATTTCACATCTCAACTAAGTTTAGATCACTGTAGAGATTGAGAACAACAGTGATCACAAAAATCCTGCATCACCACACATTGCAAAATACAAACAAACATGTGCCAGACAACTAAAAACTCTTCAATTCGTAAAGAATTTGACTTCCTCTTAGGAAATCTATTAGAATTCACAACCCAAGAAAGAGATTCAGAAAAATCTCCCTGATATTTTGATGCTAAGGGTTAACAACAACCAACTTTCAAGACACAATAGAACCAAGATGCAAGTGATTTGTCAAAATGAAATTTATGTATGAAGTTCACATAAAGCTTTCAGATAGTTCTCACAGAACTACAAATAAACCATCACTGTTCAGTCCTTTGTTTTGTGCCTGGTTTTCCCATTTTTCTCTCATTCTGCTTTGGCCCTAAGTCTTTTGAGACTGACCTTAAAAATACCTTAACCTGCCGCTCTCTTCTCAAAAAAAACCAGGTCAGGATTTAATATTTGTACCTGTAATACTTCACTTCAAATGCAAAGGGGCAAATTCTGAAACCTCAGTATGGATCATGAATTTATCTGTTCTGAAATACTATTGCTCTAACCATATGTACCAGCATCTATCAACTGTTTGCTTATAATATTAATAGTTAAAAGGCTAGGATTAAAAAGTATCTTTCAAGCTGCATTTGAACATGGACAGGACTCACAAGGGCTGGAAGCCATCACAGTGTCCCAATGTATGGCTGTACTTTCCCAAAAAGAATTCAAGGTGAGATCCACATAATTTATACTCACATTCCAGAATATCACCAAGTTCAACGTGTAGTCAAGTTCCTACTGGCAACAGCCAATATGAAATGCCATTCCAGCTTAATGCAGATCAGGACCAAGTGGGATCACTACCCAAACCTGCATCTACAAAATGTCATTTTTAAATTTCGTGAGATTCTGTTTACTAGGAACACACCCCATCTGAAGAAATCAGTTTTCAGTTTCCTCTCTTAGTTTTGACAAGTTTCTCCCAAAGAATACCATTCCATGTGTTCCAGTAAAGATTACTCCTGTGATTTAGTCCCTGCTATAAATAGCTGTTGAGGTAGAATTTAAGGCCTCTTTTTCTCTCCAAACATTTTTCAGTGAGAAGCAGAAAACAAAATTATCTTATTACAGTCCTTTCCTTGAACTTTCTAACCACTCTCAAAATTCATGAAAATATCATGCTAGTAAACTGCATTGTTTGGCTACTAACTTCTAATTTAATTTTTATGTCATCAGGTATCTCTTTTCACTAGAATCTTGAGTGAAAAGTAAATACAAACCCAAACAGAGTGTGCCTTAAATCTGAAGTTGAATGCTTGGGTTTTTTTCATTCTACAGCCATGCTACAAAGCACTGATGAATCACAAATGTTATTTCCAAGCCGGCATAATTTACATTTTCTATGAACTATTAAAAAATGTTAATATGTCTCATACCAACCACTAGATGGCTCAAATACCTCTTTCCATTTTCCATGCTTATGCAATTTAAGGAAATTCTCAAGTTGATATTGTGCATTCTGTTACTTACATGCACTATTTAATGCTGAGCAACATTTCAATTTTATTTTATAAAAGAGTGTGGTATACACATTTTGTCAACAGGTAACTCAGAAGGCAAAAATGTATTTGCATGCATCTTTTTATGTATCTGAAGAAGCACATTGAAGACTTTTTGGTCTTGTTTATTTTAAGCAATCACGGAAAAAAAAAATTCAGCAATGAGAAAGACTCCAACCATCTCACAGGCCTTCTGTCGAAACTCAGATAACTGGTTTATAGGCTCTTTGAAGCAGAAGATGGAAACAGATCCTCAACATTCCATGTGTTCTGTTCTCAAGGCATTTCAGGCCAAGTCCACATAAAGCCTTTTTCTCCACCTTTCAAGGGTGCAGCCAGCAGTTTCCACAGAAATACATCAGCCCAGCCCACCAGTGACACTTATCTACAAACAGAGGGGCACAAAAAGGCACCTGTCCTGGCCAGCAAGTGGCCACCCCCACATTCAGATCACAAACAGCCATCTTGGACTCGCTCGACCAATGTGTGGTTGCCACATCTGGGTCCAGATGTTTTTCACCAGTAACACGCTTATCTGCCACACACAGCAGAGACTGTTTCAGACTCCAAATTGGTGTTTTATAAACACAGGAATTAACTCAGAACTTATGTTTGCAAAAGAAAATCTGTTTGACGGGCACATCTAGAGAGTCAGAGTAGAAAAGGCATGAAAAAGTCAAAGCACTCTCCAGGCAGCATCCAGCCAGGTCCTTGCAATTTAAAAATGAAAAGGAACAGTTTTTGCCATAGTTCCCAGCACTGCTGATTCATAAACATTCCCTAGCACTGCCTCTCTCATTTGTGCTGACACAATCATTTTTAGAGTACTACAGCCAACTGGATGCCAGAAATGATCTGAATTATTAGTACCCAGATTAAAAAAAAAGGATTTTTTAACTGGATCAGTTTCCCAGGCAAGTTCATTTGTGGACCCCCAGTAACAACAGCATTAGCACAAGTGTAAGACTGGTACACTAGTAAAAGTTCTTTAAGCCTACACTGCTCCCACCAAAATGTCTATCAAATCTACAAAGACTTCTCAAACATCACTGAAACCTCTGAAGTCATGTGTAAGTATTTTGCTTGAGAGAAAGCAACATCTATGGATCAGTACAAGGTGGATAAAAACATGAGATAACATCACAGACTTCTGCCAGCCTTTTTCATGCAGGTCCTTAACCTGGGACACACACAGGCAAACGCACCAGTTCTTCTGGGCACACACACAAATATCTCCCTGCACTGTGCCAACAGGATGGTGCCAGACTCTTTTCAATGGTGCCCAGCAACAGGACAAGGAGCAACGGGCATAAACTCAAACACAAGAAGTTTCACCTCAACCTGAGGAAGAACTTCTTTCCATGCAGGATGGCAGAGCTCTCAACAGCTGCCCAGGGAGGGTGTGGAGTCTCCCTCTCTGGAGACATTCCAGACCCACCTGGGCATGTTCCTGTGTCACTGCTCTGGGTGGCTCTGCCTTGGCAGGAGGTTGGACTGGATGATCTCCAGAGGTCCCTCCAACCCTGACTATTCAGGGATTGAATATAGACTGACTATTCTGTGATTCTTTGTGATTCTACGGAGAAAGGACAGATGTAGGTAACATAAACTTTTCATTTAATTAGAAAGTTGACATTTAAGCAGAAATCAGAGTGTATCCCACCATACTGTATAACAACCAAAAGAGGAGGAAAAAGCATTCCCACGTAGTTGGTTAACAGAGGCCTGAAGAAAACTATGGAAAAAAGATGACGTTCAGCACCCTTACAAGAAACCAGTGACTGCTTTTCACTTGCTTACTACTGACATGAATCAAAAAGTCTTTGATGACGTATTTAGATTGCCTCCAGCAGGGTCTGACTGCCCCAGAGCCAGTGGAACCCTGAGCCCAGCCCACATCACACCAGGCTGCATAAGACACATGTGGGCAAGTGGCCACTGCTCCTCAGAAAACCTAACCAGGAAAACAAGGTTTTACAGTTTATGTGGCATCCTGTGGTCACAGGGTCTCCTGGCCACTTGTTCAAAGCAAAAGAACAGTTTTTGTGCTTAAACGTGTGAATATGCTTATTTCTTCATTGAAAAAAAAAAAAGATGAAGTTTTGACACGATGGTGCCTAATTCTTCCTCCTGACACTGCTCAATACATAGTAACAGCTCCCTAGAGAGTTGGTATCAAATAAAATATTCCACCTAGGCCCCTGTGCATAAACAGCTCCAGGCCCTTGGGAGCTGACAGGCTCTAGCACAGAGATTATACGTGCTCAGAAGAAAGAGGGGAGGGTTCAAATAAAATTTGTTTAGATTTGTATAAACATGAAAAAGAGAGCTACCTATCTACATATGCTGCAAGTTCCAACCACCTGCAAAAATACTAAGATCCCTGAGTGTATGGCAAATCAGGATCATTAGTTTTGTCTTCTTCAAGGTCTTCAGGAAGTTTTATAGTACCTGAAAAATCATCACATTTATACAGGATTTTTAAATACAGCTATCTCTAACATGCTTGCATGACTCTGCTTCTTGAGCGATACTCACAATATTCCAAAATTTGTTACTGGGTGTGTGTTTGTATCCCAGCAGCCATGTGAAAGCAATTAAAATATAAAAGTCATTATTCCTGTGACAAATACATTCTGTCATATGTAATATCTTGGTAAATAGTTACAAAGTAATTCCTCGTTTTCTTGAAGATCTTTTCTGAGAGTAAATATTGCCAAAATACACCTACTACTTCCAGAAGAAATATTTCTTAATTCATAAAAACTACTTTTCTTCATATGACAGAAAAATTCTTCCTAGAAATTAAACAGAAATAAAATCAAATAGAAATCAAATAAAAATTCCACACCATCTACAAATTGTAAGGTCTTTTCCCTTTGTAAGTAGCATCTATCTCTGAAATTACTATGCTGTCTTGGCCATCCTACCCATCTCCTCTTTATGAAAGACAGTACATTTATCCTTTGTAACTTCCCAGCAGTGCTGCATTTCCACATTCCCTGCAGCTCCCCTCTGAATGAAAACTACTCTTTCAACTGCTTGGGAACACGGCTGCCCCACCCACTGAAACACTTCTGTCCCCACATTTTTACTCATGGACTAAAACACACGGCAAGACCTGTGTGAATAAGCTGAAGTTGGAGCCTTGTTATCCTCCAAGTGGCTTTCTAGCACTATCTGTAAAGAAAAGCTTCTTGACACAAAGAGGAGGACAGGTACATCAAGACAAGACTACTGGAAAATTATTGAAACACACAAAATGTAATTAATTGAACAGACAATCACTATTTCAAGCCCTCCTGAACAACACAGTGTGTTACAACCACTTTGTAGGGAGTACTGTCCTATGAAAATGACAAGCTGACAAAACAACATTAAGTAACTCAGCCAGATCTTCTTCACTGATGATGGAATCTATGCAGTTTTGCAAACCATGTATTTCTTTATCCATAAATTAACCTAAGTCCATAGGCAAAAGGGACTTCTGATCAACTAGTGTACCTCCAAGTTGGTCACACAAACAGCCAAGCAGCGTCTAAATTGTGATCATTGCTATGGGCATCTGACTTACCAAGCCTTAAAATATTTCATTTGCTGTAAACATCTTCACTTATCACTTAGTACAACTCTTCTCAATAATTTAAGTATTTTAACAGGAAACAGTTTTTCTGACATGAATCAAGTGAGTAAAGGTGTTGTGCAACACAGAAAGGATTAAATTCACCTTGACAGACACTTTATACAGATGATTCATCTAGCCAAATATAATAGTCTCCCTACAGATTCCCTGAATGCTGTTAACAATCACAAAGCTTCTACTTTATTTTATAAATAAATATATAATCATTTTATATGATACATGACTTTATGAAAAAACACCCCCCCTAACTCCAAACAGAAAGCCATACTTGACACTGGATGCTTTATAACCAAACCAATTTATCAAATGTCTGCACAAAAAGAGACAATCTCTCTGGAGATCACCTAGTCCAACCCTCTTCTCAAGGAAGGGACAACTAGAGCATTCCAAGGATGACATCCAATTGGATTTTGACTGCCTCCAAGGACACAGGCCCCACAAACCCTCTAAGCAACCTTCTCCACTGTTCAATGACCTTCACAATTAAAGAAATGAATACATTTTCATGTGTTTAATAGGAATTTTATGTTTTCTACTTGTGCCTGCTGCTTTTCCTTGACTAGGTACCACCAAGACGATTCTAGCTCTGTTTATTCATAAAACTGAATAAGACACTCCTGAGCCTTCTCCAGGCTGAACAAACCCAGCTCTCTCAGCCTCCCTTCCCTGCATGAGAGATGTTCTGTGCCTTTACAAACACTCGTGGCCCTTTACTGGACTTGCTCCTCTATCTCCCCACTCTGTTCTTCTTGGGAGCCCAGCACCCGACTCAGAACTCTGCATGCAGCTCACGAAGGCTCAGCAGAGAGGAAAGATCACCCCTCAGCTTGGTGGCCATGCTCTTCTTTAGGCAGCCCAGGATGCCACTGGCTGCCTTCACTGGCACATGGTCACCTCATGTACCAGGACCCCCAGGGCCTTTCCTGTAAAGCTGCTCTCCAGCCTGGGCTGGTGCACTGGGGTTGTTCCTCCAGAGACAAAGGACCTCTGAACAGCAGCCCAGCTGTGTCATCTCTTCCCAGTTTGGCATTGTCTGTAACCCTGCACTCTACCCTGTAACACAGGTCATTAACCCAAGGTGCTAAAGAGCACTTGTCCCACTCTCAACCCATGGGTGAACCACTAATGGCTGGCCTCCAGCTGGACTTTGTAATATGTCCTGCTTTTGGCTGGGAGAGAGTTCATTTTCTTCTCAGTAGCTGGTGCAGCGCTGTGCTTTGGATTTAGGATGCGAAAAATGTAAATACGCGGACGTTTCAGTTGTTATTGTGTGGTGCCCACCCTAAGTCAAGACTTTCTGTGTCTCAGAGAGGCAGAAGCCTTGGGACAGCTGATCCAAACTGGGCACAGGGATATCCCATCCCACACAAAGTCATGTCCAGTTTATAAACACAGAGGGCTTGGCCAGGAGGGGCCAATCATTGCTCAGACTGCTCAGTGCGTGGTGAGCAACTGGATTGTTCAGTGCTTGCTTTTCTTGGGTTTTCCTTCCTCTCTCTCCTTTTTGTTAAAATCATCATTATTGTTAATATTACCGTTAGTATTATGGTGTTTTAATTAGTTTCACTTTAAATAAACTGTTTTTATCTCAGCCCACATGGTTTTACCCTTTGTTTTTTCCCCAATTCTTCTTCCCTTCCCACCACGGGGAAAGGAGGTAGTGAGCAAGTGGCTGTGTGGTACTGAAGTTGCCATCTGGGGTTTGACCATGACAGATGCTGATCACAATCCTCTGAGCCTGGGTGAGCCAGTTTTCAATCTACCACACTGACCACTTACCTAGCCTATATTTCATCAGTTTGTCTGTAAGCATATTATAGGAGACAGAGTGGAAAGCCTTACTAAAATAAACACAAACAGTATCTGTGGCTTTCATACCCTCCACCAAGTTACTGACTGTGTTGCAGACAGCTATCAGGTTCATCAAGCATTATTTCTCCTTTATAAATTCATGGTGATTACTTCCAGTGACTTCCCTGCCCTGAATGTGCTGGAAACAGTTTCCAGGATAATTTGCTTTATCACCTTTGCAAGGGTGGAGGTGAAGCTGACTGGCCTGTAGTTCCCAGGATCTTCCTTCTTGTGGTTCCTAAGGGCAGGAGTGAAATTTGCTTTATTCCAGGCCTCAGGAACCTTCCCCATCACCATGACCTTAATATGATAATTGAGAGTAGTCTCACAGTGACAGAGATGAGCTCCCTCAGCACTCACTGATGTATCCCAGCAGGTCCCATGGACTTGTAGATATTTTTTTACATGTTTCCAAACTTGATCCTCTTTGAGAGCAGATCTTCCTGGGTCCAGACCTGCTGACTAGTCTCAAGGGTCTTAAAGGTGAGTTCTACCAGTAAAGCCCAAGGTGCTAATATGAAGTACCTCAGTGCTCCCCATATCCTTTGTCATTTGCTTTATTTAGCACCAGACCTGCATATTCTTTCATCTTCCTTTTGCTGCTGATACACCTGCAGAAGCTCTCTTGTTGCCCTTCACATCCCTCACCAAATTCAACTCCACGTGGGCTTTGGCTTTCCTTATATGATCCCTGGATGCTTGGATGATCTCCCCATATTTCTCCAGAGTCACCTATCCTTGCTTCTGCCTCCTGTATGCTTCCTTTTTATGCCTGAGTTTTGTCAGGAGCATCTTGTTCATCCATGCAGGATCCTTTCCCTTTTACCCAACTTCCCTCAAGTCAGGATGTGCTGTTCTTGAGCTTGGAGAAAGTTATTATCAAAACCAAAAGTGGACCGAAGAACAGAGATTCCCCCCATCATGCTGCCCTGTAGGCATTTCCTTATTTTGCCAATACCCTTGATTTGGGGACCAAATACTGATCAGCACAAGCAAATTAAACACTGAGCAGGTCTTCTGAACCTCTGCTTTTCTTTCCGGAGTACTGCTCTTATTTCATACTTACTAAAGAATTTAGCTTTCCTCTTTCCCACCTAGATATACTGACCTCACAAAAACTATTAGATCTCCTCACAAATGTTTTCAAAGTACAGAAACTAATGTTGGCTCATGTCTACACACAAACACTTCTGAAACATCTTTTTTGGACTATGACATCTGGACAGTTTACTGAAATGTTTTATTCTCTTTCATATGGTAAGTGATCATCACCATTTACATCCATCATCTTCAAACCATTTTATGAACTAGAACTACTAGCATGGAATTTTCTGTCCTTGATTCACCATTTTTCCAACCCGTTCCAGCAAAGATAGGAATCCCACTGAGTTGACAAGTAGCCCCATTATTTCCCTGTCAGTTTCTCACTGCTGGAGAATCACTAGTGTTGGAAAAAAGCCTTACCATCATTAATTACACAGCTGCTCTACCTCAGGCACTCCATAGAAAATGGGAGTGGACAAGCTGAATATACTAAGGCATGACTGACTGTAAAGAGATTGAAATACACACAAACAGACCAACAAAAACCAACGGAAAATAACCACAAAAATTAAATGACAAAACTCTCTATGGTTGTTCCCCTTGAATCTTAAGCCACATTATGCTGGGCAGTAACAAAAACCCAGCTGAATTTGGACCTCTGCTTAATGGAAAAATTTAAAGGTTAATTTTTAACCAAGTCCCCTAAGAATGCTGTTGCTGCTTTTATGTTGTTCTTTCCAGCTGAATAACTCTTGAACCTGTTAGCTGCCTTCAAACGAGGTTTAGAGAAAGCAAGACTTCTCAAAGATGAAAAACTGGAGGAATGTCACTGAAAACGCCTGTTGGGTAGGAAAATGAACCCCCAAGCCAACGCCTACTTTCAGAAAGCACACAGAGCTTAATTACTCTCTCCTCTTTGGGAAAAGACACTTAGCCCAGTAGCACAGCTTTAAATCAAGCATGTGCTTTTCCTGCTCAGAGATGCCGTAGGAAACAAGATGTCATTCAGGATGCTTCACTAGGAAAACTAGAGGAGTTTCAGTTTGTGTCTGCTTAAGTGGGAGAAGGAAGGACAGGAGGTGTGAAAGGACAACAGACACCAGCTTGTCATTGCCCAGGCCTTCATTAGCTCCAGCATAAAAACAGTTTGTTCTGTAAACTGCAAACTGAACAAAATCCTGCATTTGGAACAAAATTCCGAGTATCAGCTTTACAAAAAAACCTCACTAACTGTTTTGATCTTGACTTTATTTTTACATTAATCAGTAACATCTAAAAAATGAAAGTGTTATTCAATTGCATATTTTAGGGTATCTATTTTATGTATGCTTACAAATGTAGCAAAAATTTAAAGAATGTGTCAATTTTTCAAGGTTTGTTTTAAGAATTGAAATGCAAGATCATTGATTAATGGTTGCTAGTTAGAGATCAATCAATTATTACTGGAAATGATTGTCCAATTAAGACTGTAGTTGGTTAAGTAGTGATGGCTAATTGGTGTTCTAATTGGTGATTTGCTGTTTTATTTGTTAGAATGTACAAATACTTAAAATGGGATACAAGAGCCAAGGCAGCAGGCCCACATGACAGGCAGCTGGGGGAGCAGACTGGATGGCCAGCAGCCAAGAGCAGAGCCAAGCAGCTGGGCAGCCCACCAACCATTCCCACAGAGCATTTCAATACCATCAAATCATCATTTCTTAACAGAAAACTGTACCTCAGTAAATTTTCAGTCCACTCTGTGACCATACAGACTAGTGAGTTTAAGAGACATCAGTTTCTAGAGGCAAAACAAACCAAGAAAAAATACAAACAAGCCAAATGACAGGACACTTCTTTCACCTTCCCTATCTCTGCTTATTCTGCACGGCAGCTCTTTCCTCCTCTGATCCAGAGCTCAGGTTTCCTCATCCTCCCTCACAAATCCCTCTTCTTCTTACCATTGCATCACTGCTGCTGTACCTGACTTGACTTAATTACTTCTGTCAACAGTTTAATTTCTGGAAAATTAACTCTGACAAACTGCAAATGGAAACACCACGCCCATCCTGTATTGGGAACTGAAATTTTTTTTTTTTTAAATCCACTAGCGTTTCTTCACTTCTGACTACTACCTCACCATACTAGGTAAGAAACCTCTAAAAGTTGGTAGCTTTAAAAATCTTTTCCTCTGGGGCAGTTTATTCCTAAACTCAGCTGACAGCCTGAAAGAGCAGAGACAAGAGGAAAAGAAGAGGGCAAATTAACCAACACCATCAAATGGGGATTTTCTCCTCCTCTGTTGATTCAACGTCCTTTGGTAAATCTCAGAGAGCTCTTATTTAAAGACATCTTGCTGAGTTCCACAAATTAATTTTATGTTATAATTGCTGCTTCTTGGTGTGACTGGACACCCTCTTACACTTGCAAGAGTCAGCAGCATCCCTTTTGAACCTGTCTACATGGTAGGTGTAGATTCACCCTCTCCCCTGTCTCCTCTGCAAACAGTTCTTGGATATGCTCTGATCATTTATCTGAAATTGCATTCTTCTGTTCTGCTTTAGAGAGGAGGATGACTGGATTCTAGAAAAATGTCACACTGAACTATACTTATCCTTTATATAAGACCATCTTTTCCAGTACAGGCTTCTATATTGTTCTTTATTAAACCAAATATTGTTTGGGCTTCTAGCTTTTTCTTCATACTCTACTTTTTCTGATACTAAGGCCAGTTCCCTCAAGACCAAGAGCTGTGAGATGGTGGATACAAATACTTTCAAATACTACTGCTTAAAAATATCAACAAGCAAATGAAACTGAATTTGTTATCATAATCCTCCAAAATCTTTTTCTGTACTTTAAATCTGTACCATTCAACACACAACATTTATTTTCTATTTTACAATACAAATATTCACTTTCACTTCCAATCATTAAAATCATTATACCAGCCCCACATTTACAACTTTTCCATGACACTAATATACACCAATTTACAGTTATTTTATTAGATAAAAATGTGGGGTTTTTCTTTCCCATCTTTTCTGAATGTGTGATTACAGTATAATCTGAATCTACCTTCTCATTTAGAGTAAAATTTAAAAAAAAAACCTTTACAGCTTTCTTACATTTTCTTCTGAAGTCCACATGTCTATTATCAAGCAATTTCAGGACCATTTCTCAATTGCAGATATCAAAGATTAAGTAAATCACACCCACAGAAAGACGGTTCCAGGCCATGAAGACAATGATGTGAGCAGCTTCATAAATCTGGGATCATCACCTTGTGGTCACTTAGCAGATCTCAAAATGGGAAGGCATAATCATCCTACCTGGAAATTACCAATCTCTTTACAATGCTTTGCTTAACAAAAGAAGAAATCTGTCTCTCAAATCTACCAGAGAACAAGTACTAACACAGGATGATTATGGGAATTAAGGGTATCTAAGTACTATTCTGCTAGAAAGAACTCTCAACATAAAATACAACAAATCTACTCCTTGGGAGATAAACCACAGCCATAGAATGCCTCCTCTGATAGGGAACACAGCAGGCAGAGACTTTTTAGGCCTCTTAATGATCAACACCATTAAAAGGTCTCTTAATGATCAACATCAGGGCAAAGAAGAAAATACAAATTCATTTTCTAGAAAGTCCAATTTGTGCTTGATGTCTTGCAGAAGTATTTAGGATAAAAAGTTTTGTGCTACTTCTCTCCTATTAACATGTTGTCAATGCTACATTTGATTCTGTTCTTAAACTCAAACATACCCACTTTAGGATGCAATTCAGGCAGTCCACCCATATTTAACTGTTTAAGGTGGTAATTACTGATCTAATTCTACCATTTTCTACTTCTCAGTTTCTCTTAATAATACACCATGTCTCTCAAGCACTTTTAAACCTGTTTAGTGTCTTCACTATGTGTCTGGCCTCCAACAAATACTTTTCAGGCCTAAAATGCAGATTCTTTTTTGGTACAAAGAAAAAAAAAAAAGAGAAATCTCAGGCTAACAATCTGTTTAAGTCCTGTCTTATTTACCTGCATTTAAGCAAAGTGGGAGTTTCTGTATCAAGGATTTTGTCTTAACCTGGCTTTAAGCTGTGACTTTCTTAGACACAGCCACCCCACTCTTCAACCTCTGTTTCTAGAAGTCAAATCTACCAAAGTGCCTCAGGAGAAAATCAATGCTTCTGGATTTAGCTGGGTTTGATAGCCCAGACCAAGGAACTGTTTTTCATCTCACACTTGACTGACACAGCATAGACAGGAAATTTTTTTTCCACTTAGGACAGAGTAATCCCTTGTCGACAAGTCAGATTATTTGGGCCATTCTTCCCAATGATTACAAAACTGTCAACCACCTTCTTTTCACAGCCAGAAGAATGAGTCACCACGGAACAAATCAGTGCTTCAAGACACTGCTCCAATACCTCAGTGATTCCCTGGGTTCCAGACACGTAATAAAGTCCTAGCCCTGGCACTTGCTCTTGAGCTTCAATCACCAAAACACCTCAAAACACACACATCTCCCAGTTTGTATGTACAGGCTGTAAGACTAAGAACACACAACCAGAATTCCACAGGAAGATAAAAAAATCAAAGGTTCAAGAGGTTAGAAAACAGGGAACACAGGAAGATGCCACAGGAATTAGGAGCTACATGTCTAGCAAAACACCAGAATTAGGAAAACCACTGAACAGAAGCATATAAAAAAATTCCAAAAACATCAGCTGTGTTCCTTTAGAGCCATTTTTATTTTGTACTGTTTTTCCAACCAGCATTTAATATTTATTCTCAGTTTAAGACAAGTTGCCTTCCTGTGACAGCACTCATCTGGGTTTGTCTTGACCTCACAAGTGACATTCATCATCTGTTTGCTTCAGTTTGCTCTTTAATGAAAGCCCAGGTCAGGAAAAATGACCAGCAAGTGGAACCTACAGGTTCTCTCTCTATAAAAGGCAGCATTAGAGTCATGGTGATCCGTGAGAGACTCCCAAGGAATCTGTCTGACAACAATGCACAGGGCAGAAAGTTTAGGAGAGAAAAAGGCTTACATTCCTGTGAGTCTCTCTCATCCTGAGTGAAATGAAGTGCCTTCAAGACAAGCTTTTCTTACATGATTCAGACAGACAGAGGGCTCTGTTTGCCCAGATTCTGAGATCAAAACCAGAATTGAGACAGGATTATAATGCTCCATTATGAACTAGATGGATGATTTCATTTATATTACTGTGTTTTTATGGATTTCAGGAGGAGAGAAGAGACCATGTACTGAAATTCTTTATTCTTGTATAGCTTCACAGAGTAATTCTGCTCCAGACAACATCCAATTGCATTTTATCAGAAAATCATCCTTCCTGTGCAAAAGGTAAAGACTGTCAGAATGTGGCAACACCACTATGGGTAGGTGATCCTGGAGGGAAGGGACAGCCTACCATATAACTCAGAAGTAACACTGAACTTTTAAAATGTTGCTGTTGCAGTTACATGTAATTTCATGCCATTTTCAATCATTAGTTTAAGCCTCCCCCTGGCAAGAATACCATCCCAACTTCAGTGATTTTTGGTTCAAAGGTTTCCAAAGTCAAAAAAAATGTCTTTGTATTTAATTGCTTTTAATGGATTTTATTTTTCTGAAATTGTTCAGCCTTTTGAAATAATTAAAAGTGTGAGTCTGTAGCATTCTGCAAAACTAATGCAACGTTCCATAGAACCAGTGATACAAACCTTCTGGAAGATGCAGTAGGTATGAATTTCCTGCAGCAGCTGACAACAGAACAGAAAACACAGAGAATACCGGCAGGCCTTGTATAAGGACATTCCCCCTTCTCTGTCACCCCTATCAGTTTCCATCCCTTAGCTTTAACAAAAATATTTCAGAATTATAATCAGCTTATCATCTCCTTTCCTTTCTAAACTGCAGATACAACTGAAACCCATTTCCCTTTCCACAGTGTTTACCAGGATTGGAACAAGATTTTCGAGCTTGTTTTCGGAAAAGTTCATTAAGTTCTGATTACATCATTGAGATACCTGTAAACAGATCTGTGCCTGATCCCAATAATCAAGAGTCCAACAGGTAAATGAATGAAATGGAACCCAATATTCCTTGGGAGAAGAGAAAAACAAGACCTGAAGTATTTTTAGAAAACATGTTAATCAGCATCAGTGTAGCTGTCTGCTAATACAGCTTTATTGCTGTTTTTCTGATAACCCTGAGAATTCTGAAGAGTCTAAATCAATGCTTCAATAAGAAAAATACTAAGTAAAACTTAATCCAAAAATAAAGACTGAATGAGGAAAAAAGGAAAAATAGCTACATTTATTTTAGAGCACAATCATGCTCAAACACCATCTAAAACCATTTTGAATTGTCTGCATTTTCTTCAAAGCATGAACTGACTTGCCTCACAAAGGCTACTCACAGACTTTTTAAGGAGACCCCAAGCTCTTTGTCTCCCAATCTTCCCACCTGCTGCCTTCTCCATCTATTTGCACTAGATCCACTCACACTTCCACCACTCCTCTCCCACCCACACCCACCACATGGAAGAGGCTGAATCTGCATCCTTCAGAAAAGGAGGAAAAGACGCAAGCTCAATACTTTAATTAGGTATATGCTTGAAAGTGTATTTAAAAAACAACAGAACTGAGACACCAGTTCCAGAGAGAGCAAATTCAAAACCACAGAATTTGCAAAATAAAGCAATTCTTTGTTTCTAAAACTTAGCAAACATTTCCTCTTTTTAAAGAATGGATCTGAAAATGTGAAAGAACCATTTCTGAAGAAAAGCCGTTCATTAATGAGACACTGTATCAAGTTGTAGATCAAACAGGAATCTACAGACTAGAAATATGAAAACCAGGGTGATGGGTTTTAACTTTTTCCACGCAAGGAACAAGCAACCATACAGAGTATCAAGTCACTGTGCCATTACTGTGGCTTATGTGGCTTCTGCAAACAACAGGCTTTTGAAAAAGCATCACAAGCATTTCCAAAATAATTGCTTATATTTAGAAAAAGAGACATTTGGTCATTCAAGTATTATTCCTGCCTGCTGGAGATGCATCCCCTCTTTGAGTCACAATGTTCTACTCAAACTAAAAACGCCTCTCTCCGAGCATTTGGAATTGATGAGTTTCTCCACTGCCACACTTCAGCACATCTAATATTTCAGCATCCTGAATCCTTATCCCAGGGACTGAAGAAGGGAAGCCTGCTATTAATCTAAACACTAGCACATGAATGATGACAGTTTTTATTTGGCACAAAGGAAACCTCTGCAGCATGAGAATTAAACGTGAATAAAAAGCTCTTTTGAAGATACTTTTCCATCAATGCTGATGATACTTGTGTTATTTCCACGCAGAGTGTTTGGGCTTCTAGACAGAGATCACACGTACAGAGTGACAAGAGGAGCATTCCTGCTGAATTTCCAGGGTGAAGTCCCCACTAGAAAATGTAATGCACGTTGTCTGGAAACAAATGCCATTTCCAGGGTGAGGGGAGAGTGCTCCCTCCCAGATTCTGTCTTGCCTCCCCCTCCTCTTGGCCCCAGCAAATTTCTCCCCAAAGCACATTATTTCCTCTTTAACATTTTCAGTACACTAGATTTTTCAAACTTCTGAGTTCTTAGAAATCTATTGATTAAAAGGGATGAGTAGCAAAAACAAAACAAAACAAAAAAAAAACAAAAACAAAAAATCAGAACTGCAGACATTAAAATAATTTTTTTTCCTAATTTAGGAAAAATGCAAAGTATTTCTAATCACAGAGCAACACAAGTGCTTTCTAAAAATATCTAAAGCTTGTTGGGATCCAAACAGGTGCACGGGGTTTACGAGCAGAGGGGAATTCCTTTGTTTTGTGTGATGACAGTTAATAGAAAGAGACACTTAAAAAAGCTAATTTATCAAATTTATCATGAGGTCAAAGACAACATGTCAACATTTATTAATTAAATTTGCCAGTCGTATTCTAAGATTTTACACCTCATCTCGATACTTTTCAAGGAGAGGGAAGACACTACATAATTCATCTAGTAAGAATTAATTGTTAGATCCTTGTATAGTTTTCCTGTACACAAAATTGGACATGCTGCATTATTTGTCAATTGCATTAACAATTATCATGTTTTAATGGGACTATCCAAGAATGCTCTGTGTTTCAGCTGACAGAGGGACTGAATTTCAGACCCACACAGACCCACACCTCCCCCACAATACACAAAACCCCAACCTATAACTCTTAAGGTTTATTACTCCTTAAGAAATACCTTGATAAACATATGTTCTTTTCTAAACTAGAAATGAGTTGTGCTTTCCTCTAATTAAATAGCATGAAATAACGATACATTTCCTTCTTAATCTTTCTGCTGGAATTAATTTAAAAACATTTTACAAAAAAAACCACCAAAACACAACTTCTTTCAACTTGTCTGCTTTACTGACTTTCAAAAAATTATGTTTGTTTTTAGCATGGAATACTAAAACATCTTTTTCTTAAACCCAAATACAGTTATTAATTTGCTCTATTTTTCATGCATTTTATAGACAACCAAGTGTTATTGGCAACACAATCTCATTACCTTTCCAGCATTTCCCTTTATTTATTAATAAACTTCTCGTAAGTATTTTGAAAGCATATGCCTAATTCTTTTACCATTGGGAGACAGAATCCCAGTCTTGATAAATACAGTTTGCATTTAAAAATCCTGATTTTTTTCACATCACAGATTAATCACACCAACTGATCACAGCTATGGGATTGCTGACGTAACCCCATTTACAGTGTTACCAAAGCTACCAAGCATTTCAATAGAGAAAGGAGACTATAAGGTACACAATTCCTAAATTTAGCCCTTCATTTAGCAGTCTTCATACTCCAAATTCCTCCTGGGTCTTGTTCTTTTAACAACTTTTCTATCTTTTCCAGCACCTACTTAAAAGCAATTTCCATCCACTGTGACATACTAAAGGGACAAGCTCATGATCTAAACGTATTAATAATCTTTAAAAATCTGTTATTATGATGATGCTGCATCTGCTGCATTTCATTTTTCCCACTCTTTTTGTTTTGCCAGTATATCTCAGGATCAAAGTGAAGTTTTCACCAGAACTGCTCTCCTCCACGGCACCCCCAAAACCTACTTATTATGGAAAATATGCTCTCTTCTGGTTTTTATCAGCATTTCACTAAAAGACTGTGCACTTGCTAGATACCTTATTACTTTAACCACTTTATTTTGTGACAGTAAATTGTTAAGCTATCACCATCTGCAGTGACAGCTACATGCATTAAAAAATATTTGTTCTTTAATTACTGAGAGTGGAGTCTTGGTCATCTTAACTCACTCCTCTCCTTGCCAGGGGCTCTCCAGCAAGGTCAGGGCACAAAGTTCAGTTTTGCCAGTTGAAGCCCTGCTACTCTAAACATCCCTGATTTTTTATTATCTGTTTATCTAGCTCCCTGAGTGATCCTCAGTGTTTCACACTCTACTTTTTTATTCCTTCCTCAAAACAGAGGCTACCCAGAGCCTTTGATGGAGAATGACACTGGGCTCCTCACCTGAACAGTTAAATGCTTTCCTTGGATTTTTCTTTTTTTTTTATTATTTATTTGTAATCTCTCCCAGCATGCCTGGTGAATTTATGAAACAGAGGTTGCTGTTAGGGAGAAAGCTGGCAAAAGTCTCAGTTCAGATCTCTCACAATCCACTCTGGTATTATTCTATATATACCTTCCTCCCTTTTCTCCATATGCTCTTAGCCCTAAAGTTTGGGCTTTCTTGTCTCATTTTCTTTTCATTCTAATTCTCAGCAAGGCAAGAATTTTCCTTCCCCCACATCCTGCCATTCTTCCTTCTAGATGCATTTTCCTTTTGCTTATATTATTTGTTCAATCTCACTTGGCCTTACTGATTTTTCTCTCTTCAGCCTTCCCCCTCCCCTTTTCTGCTTTTCTTTTTTATGGACATGACCACTTCCCATCCTGCATTATCACACAGTATCAGACTCAGACTATTTCCAGACTGCTTTCCATAACAGTCTCCTTGGAAAATGCTTATCCCATAAAAATGCTTTTTATCTCCATTATGATGACCTGTTCTCATCAGTATCTAAAAACTAGGACAAAATTATCTGTTTTTCATTTGCTGTTCCATAACACATAATATTATCATGCTTGTCTCCCCCTCTTAGTCTACAGTAGAAGTCTTGAAAGTATTATTTTTCTGTTGTATTTTATACCTTCTCAAAAACATAAGCAGAATGTCTTCATCAAAATCCTTTAAGGATTTTGAAAGGACTGAAATCCAAAAAACTTGTTTTAGTCATAAGTGAGGGGTGGTACAGAATCCCATGTGCTTCACTGACAACCATTATATTGTCAGGCAGAATTCAAGAGCATATAGAAGGTATTATTAATATCTCCATGCTTCACAGACACACTGAATATTTATTTAATTCCTGATTTTATTTTTCACTTTCTGGTTCTCCATTTCCTCTTTCTATTTATTCTCTTCCTACCCTATCATTTTGATTTGCAAATACATCCTGAATTGCAGGTTTTTAATGTACCCATCTGTAGGTCACTGCTGTCTCTCCCAGTTCCTTTTGCAATGTCTTCATCTCAGCAAACTTCACCTGCAGTAAGAATTTTTGAAACTTGCTTTCCTGATCATTTTTTCTCAACATTTCTCTGATTAAGTGTC
>WAAE01022874.1:0-36197 GCA_013400495.1 Nicator chloris | reverse complement strand
ACAAAGCTGGGAGGAATGGCCAACACCCCAGGGGGCTGTGCAATCATTCAGAGGGATCTCAACAGGTTGGAGAGATGGGCAGAGGAGAACCTCCTGAAACTCAGCAAAGGCAAATGCAATGCCCTGCACATGGAGAAGAATAACCCTGGGCACTAGCAGAGGCTGGGAACTGACCCACTGGGGAATAGCTGTGTGTATCCTGGTGGACAACAAGCTGTCCATGAGCCAGCGGTGTGTCCTGGTGGCCAAGAAGGCCAATGATATCCTGGGGTGCATTAGGAAGAGCACTGACAGCAGGCTGAGGGACGTGATCCTGCCTCTCTACTCAGCCCTGGTGAGGCCACATATGGAGTGCTGTGTCCAGTTCTCAGGACAAGAGAGACAAGATTCTCCTGGAGCAAGTCCAGAGGAGATGACAAAGATGATTAAAGGACTGGAGCATCTCTCTTACAATGAAAGGCCAAGAGAGCTGCACCTGTTTGGTGTTGGGAAGAGATGACTGAGAGGGGACCTTATCAATATATCTGAAGGGAGGGTGCCAGGAAGACAGATCCAAGCTCTTCTTGGTGGTACCAGGCAATAGGACAAGAGGCAACAGACAGAAAGTGATGCATGGGAAGTTCCACCTGAATATGAGGAAGATATTTTTACATATCCTTTACAGTGCACACTTGAACAAGTTGCCCAGAAAGGTCATGGAGTCTCACTCACTGGAGATATTCAGGAGCTGTCTGGATGCAATCCTGTGCCACGTGCACTGGGGTGATCCTGCTTGGGTAGGGAGGTTGGACCAGGTGACCTGCTGTGATTCCTTCCAATCTTAACTGTTCTGTGCTTCTGTGACTAACATTTACAAAATGATTCAGTAAGGTTTTCTATAAGCTCAGTAGTAACTTGGTTGAAAAATTAAGAGATGGCAACATTCATATTACACTTGCTGTAGTGTGTTCAAATCAATTCATACATGCACACACATAGACATAAAGATGTATATAAAAAGCTTAAAAGTTCCCCTCAAGTTTAGTAAAATAGGTCAGATGGCTTTGTACTTGTCAACATGTGGAGGGTTAAGCTTTGAGGATTGAGTTTATCAGCCCAGGCCCTGTCCACAGCTTTTGGTGATTGTTCTCCAAGTACTATTGAGCTTCAAGAGGTGTACCACGTATAGGGAGGTGCTGGTGCAGCCTGCTGTGGCCTTGGACAACTCAAAGACCCTCACTTAGTACTGCTGCCTGTAGGGTTGTGAGATGCTTGGCTTTAGCCTTCTGGCATTCTCCATTCTGGCCACAATCTGGGTCAGTTGTTAGTGGAAATTTTTGTCAAAATGTGCAGTAACAATAGTATTGTTCCTCCTGGGCTATGATTTAGACAAAAATAATGTTCCAAGGCTGTCCATTAGAAAACAGCAGTTTGTTAGGCAGAAGTTCCTAGGAACAAACAGTTTCTGGTAAGCTAAAAAGGAGCTTAACTGCCCAGGAGCCATTAATCAAGGTCAATGTCTAATGAGAATTCCTGAGGACATCATAGTGGCCCAAGGGGATGGAGAGAATGCACCACCACAAATGGGCATAACAGATTGCTACTGCACAGCAGTACTGGGGATGACTGATTCAGGGTAGCAAGAGAGTTTATGTAAGCAGTTAGGACATGATGCATTGTGTTTTGATATATTTCTTAGGACATCGTTGTCTCCATGCTGATTGAAGCTTTCCTATAAATTTGGTTACAAAAGTAGATACTTTATAATGTTTTCAGCTGTAGAGAAACAAAACAAGCTCAGAAAATGTGAAGTTTTCATTCAGGTAATAAGGAGCATTTGTAATTACTAACTGAACTACAACTACAGAAAGTCCAGTGTCATGAATACTTCTTGTACATGTTTCTCATTGGCAAATACAATTGGTGAGATCTGTGGCTTTAGATTGCACCAGCAAATTTTGCAGGTACCCTGTTCACTCAAGGTAAAGCACAATTTTTATCCAACCCATAGGAGGCATTAGGTTGAGTATGTGAACTTCATTTTGGTATGGCAAGTTCACACAGTTAAAAGGGCAAGTACTGCTGTAAGAGCACATTTTAGGAGTTGGGTCATGGTAGTGAATGTAATAGAGCTACTTATTTTGCTGTGCTGTAGTTCGTTGCATGAAATGCAGAGACTTTTTTTCAGAGCAATGGAACCAAGGCTTGTCACACAGAAGCAAGCCCATCTTGAAAATTAGATCTTCAGTATCCCCCTTTGGAAAGGCTCTCCTTTTCTGCCTCTGACTGAGTAAATGTGCTGAGGTTGTCACATTGGCTGATTCTCTTAATCTATGTACTCCAAAATTTATTTTCTCCCTTGCCTTCTTGGATAGTGTTATGTCTTGAAGTTATGATACGTTACCTTCCTTGTCAACAAAGGCAGCTATCAGTTTACCTCATTAGAGAATTGGATTTTAAGAAGATGAATTTTGCGTTTCACTTTCTCCAGAGAGCCTATTCAGAGGACTTAGCATTAAGCCTGATGCAGCAGAAAACTGTTCATAGACTTAATGTGGCTGTGGATCAGGATGAATATAAGGACAGTCCAGAATAATTTCAGCTTTTTTTTTCAATTTTCAGTGTTTTTGCATAGCAGTAGTTGGTAAATTCTCTCTACAGCAGCCTTGACTGAAAGTATCCCTTGAAATTTATGTTCCAGCTTTGTAAACAATTCTTATTTCTAATTCTAGCCTTCCAGTATTAGTTAATGTATGCATCATAGTAAACACCGTCCACATACAGAACAATTTACCTTGCATATGAATTACTACAGTCAAATATGTACAAGAGGATGTGTGGTTCTACTTAATTTTATATATTGCTTTCACTTAGCAATTAAAAAAATCTTCCATTTTAATTATGGAGGGAAATGTTTTACAAGTGTAAACCCACAAAAGCTGGCAGCAAGGCTTTTCTGTGGATAAGTGCTAAATAATTTTTAACTTGCTCTTTTGCACCTGCTAACACTGAACTATCTGTCCAAATATAACTATTTTTATATAACGTGCTGGAATTCATGGATCTTCAGATGCATGTGAACTAGAAGTAATACCTCTTTTCAATTTACTGCAAAGACACTTTTCAGTGTTTACATTCTGAATTGTTAAAACAGATTAGGAGGGATGTTTAATGTGACCTTCTTACGTGTTTTGCTTTAGTTCTGTTCTTTTCCCAGCCTGCTATGTGAAATTAATTTGTCACTGTTGAAAAATCTGTATTTTTATCTTCTTGTCCCTTAAAAATTCAAAGTGGTATTTCAGCCTTTTAAGTGTATCTTTTGCCTTTGTTGCTCTCCTCCCATCCCAATTTCTGGTTTGTACAGAGATTAATTATTAAAACATTTTGGTTTGCAGGGAGGCTGTGTAGATTCAACAAATCAGAGCCTTGCTCTTCTCCTTATGACCCTTGGACAGCGGGATGTTTCCAAAGTCCTGTTGGGACCTCTGTCTCCATACACGTAAGTTATTTTGTTCAGTTCAATTACACAGTCTTGTTTTAATTTACTAGTTTTATTGCACAGCTATTTTTATATATGAAAGCCTTTGCCTGTGGTAACAAATAGAACAACTTGTACCTGACTTCAAATGAGACAAGTGATGTAAGTTGTCTGGAGTTTGTTTCTACATGTTAGATGAGTCCCTTACTCTTCTGTATTATTCCTTTTTCTGAGAATTGCAGAGACAGGGTTTATTGATGGTTCTTGACCTGGAATGTATGTGTACATCAGTTGGCTTTTTGTTGCCTAGTGTACACTACTGTGTTTTCCCTGGTGATCTCTCTGTAGCTGTGTCATTAAATGTCGTATTTCAAATGGCTAGCCAAACTCTAAAGTAGTGATTGTTCCCTATGAAACAGCTTAAGACTTCAACTCATGGAGCTATGTGCTATTTCAAGGTTTTATTGGGCAGCGGAATTCTATCTGGTCCTTCAGTCTCAGTTTTTACAAAAGCTTTGTCTGTAGCTGGTAGTTCTTCAGAGGATAGGGGAAAAAAAAGGAATTTCTTATATTGCTAGTTATAAACACAGGTTACAGAATCACAGAATCATCAAGGTTGGAAAAGACATCTAAGATCATCAAGTCCAACTTTTGACCGAACACTATTTCTCAACTGGACCATAGTGCCAGGTCTGGTTGTTTCTTCAACACTTCCACAGATTGTGACTCCATGGGCCACGACCATGGGTGGCCCATTTCAATTCTTAACCCTTGCAGTGAAAAAGCTCTTCCTGATGTCCAACCTGAACCTTCACTGGTACAGCTTGAGGCCATTTCCTCTAATCCTATCACTTACTGCCTGGGAGAAGAGACCAAACTCTCACCTGGCTACACCCTCCTTTCAGGCAGTTGTAGAGAGTGATAATGTACCCCTGAGCCTCCTTTTCTCCAGACTAAATACCCCAGCTCCCTCAGCTGCTTGTCACAGGACTTGTGCTCCAGACCCTTCCCCAGCTCCATTGCCCTTCTCTGGTCTCCCTCCAGCACCTCAATGTCTTTCTTGGAGTGAAGGGCCCAAAACTGAACACAGGATTTGAGACATCANGGGCTCTCCATCCCCCCCATCCAGGTCATGAAGACATAAAACAAAATTGGCCCCAGTACTGAGCCCTGGGGACACCACTGGTGACCGGCCACCAGCTGGATGCAACTCCATCCACCACCAATCTCTGGGCCCAGCCATAGAGACAGGTGTTTACCCAGCAAAGAGGGTACCCGTCCAAGCCACAGGCTATTACTATAGTTCCCTGGGTCCTCCTTCTGACCCTGCTGGTATGGGCATCACACCGGCCAACTTCCAGTCCTCTGGGACCTGTTCAGTTAGCCAGGACTGATCCTACATGATGGAGAGCAGCTTGGTGAGCTCTTCTGCCAGCTCCCTCAGTACCCCTGAATGAATCCCATGCAATCCCATAGACTTCTGAGTGTCTAAATGGGTCAGTATTTCATCTGTATTGCAGAAGATCTATTCTTCTCCCTGTACCCCAGCTCAGGGGGCTGATTGGCCTGAGGATAAGAGCCTCACTGTTAAAGACTGAGGCAAAGAAGACCTCAGCCTTTTCCTCATCCTTGATGACAATGTTCCTTTCCACATCCAGTAAAGCATGGAGACTTCCCTTGGCTTTCCTTTAGTTTTTTATGTATTTATAAAAACACTTTTTATTATCTTTCACAGCAGTGGCCAAATTGAGTTCTAGAAGAAACTGGTTAGGGAAGTAGCATCCATGATAAAAAATTTACTTTTTCAGACTTGCAAGGGGTTTACTAGATCAGTTATTTCTAGATACTGAGCAATTATTCTTTAGTCAAATGAAGAAAGGTTTGTTTATCTGACAATGGCATCAAATTATAAGAGTATGAACTGTCCTTTTTCGGTTATCATGGTACCGGTGCTGTATACGTGAAAGGTACAGTACTGTGATAACTGAAGAATGGTGGTGCCATCACATGAGAGCTAAAAATTACCTAACTGCTCTTCTGAACTCCTGATACCTTGGAAACAACATTCATCAGATTTTGAGGGGAAGACAGGGAAGTGTCCCATTGCACAAAGGGCAAGTAATCCCCTGTAAAGTAAGTATTCATGTGGAAGGTTTCAGAAGAGTAGATATTAGTGTTTGAAGTGCACAGTTAAGCATATGAGACAATCCAATCACTTGTCATTGTGAGTATTTTTTAAATTTTTTACCCTTTTTTTCTGTGAAAATCAATCAAATGCACTAGTTTATTTTGTAAGCAGGCTGAGTTCAAGTTGGTGGGTTGTCACTTCTTCCAAGCTAGGTGTATGCAGCAGGGATAAAGGTCAGGAGTACACATACTGAAGCAGCACATTGTAAAATCTATGATTCTGTGAGAATCTGTGACTCATCAGTCCTGTGAGGATCTGTTCAGATAGAATGCAGCTTTTTATGTAGCACCCCTATGCCCTTAACTACGGCTGCTTATAAAGGACTGGTAAATTTGGCTCCCGAGCAACGCGTTGGGTACGCAAGCCTATAAAGTAAATTGTAGTATTGTCATATTCCATGTCCTTGGCCCTTCTTTTCTCTCAGAGCTGTGACATCTCTGCATTTAACATTTTTACCACACAGAATTTTATGTAAACTTCATTTATGAAGTTATAAATGAAGTTATTTAAAAGCTATGTTATGCTAGATTGGCTTCCCTGTCCAGCGTAACATAGCACAAATGTGACAGTTCAGCTGGCTGCTGAGAGCATCACATGGGAACAAAATGCTTTGGAATATGTCCATTAGAATGAGGAAATTTCTTATTTTCATGGGAGTCATCCGTTGCCTCAACTAACAATGGAGAGTGGAAGGGCAGACAGCATCATGAGCAGGGCTGTCCTGAGTGGCAGTGGGGCTACCAGTCTGCATGACCAGCAGCTGTCTGCATTACCCCTTTCATCCACATTTCACAGAAGCAGGTGCCTTTCTGTCAAGCTAAGCTTAAAACCAAATGCAGGGTGCTGGCCATGCCACTAACTCACAGAGGTCAATCTGGCAGTACAGACCTGTCTGCGTGCAGGTGGATCAGCATGAGCCAGGGGTACATGAAGGACAGCAACAGGAAAGCCTGGGTGCCCCAATCGAAGGCTTTGCAAGGGTTTAGGAGGTGGGGTTAGGGTGCCTCTGCCCAGCCAAGCTGATACTTTCAGTTACTCCCCTGACTGGGGATGGTCACGCCCCCTCCTCAGTCTGTCTCCTGCTGGGAAGGTCTCTGGCAGACTCAGGAGAGCAGTGCTGGGGCTGCCAGTGCTACCAGGCAAAGCCCTGTGCAGGCCTCAGGGCAACTGAACTGAGAGTGCGCTGCTAGTGCACAGGTCTTTGTCTTCTCTCACACTGGTCTGTTAGTTGGTTGCTTTGCCCAATACGTGAAGTTCTTGTGTACTTTTTGGTAATTCTTAGTAGGCTTTGGGGAAAAGACAGCACTTAGATAAACAGGCCTTTTACTCTTGTTGTTGTTGGCTGTAAGGCCTCCAGTGTGGCTCATGTAGCTGTCCCTGCACCTAAGGAGTAGCTCTGTTCAGCTGCTGCCTTGTTCTTGCCTAAACACAGAGTGTAAATTTTCAGCAAAATAAACCTTCTTTGTACCTTACAACCCCTCCTTCAGTCCTCCAGCCTGTGCCTGTGTGGTTGGTGCAGCCTGCACTTTTATTTGAGGTGCCCACTCACGACCCATACTAACCTCAGAGCTAATACAAACCTGCTTTCTGTCATGTACCCCTATCTTCCTACCTCTTTCTCTTCTATTTTCAGGGCTTGTACCACTTGTGCTTCCACTGCTACAAGACAAAGCTGGCCTTTTGCTGCTTCTGCATTCTCCCCTGATGTCCCCAGGCAGCCTTCCCCTTGCTGGCACTCCAGCAAGCCTTTTCCATATACATGAGGGCTGATATTTGTCCCACCCTGCCTTTATTCAAAAGGGAGGAGAGGCAGAGATGCAAGGTAGTCCATCTATGTGCAAAGGACTGAACTGATCCCACCAATATGTTGCAGAGTTTCCTGATCACCTTTTAGGATTGTTCCCTGAGTCTCTGGCTCCACATGGCCTCTGGCATTTTTACAGTTTATTCTGTGCCTTCCTTGCAGTTCAGCATGCCAGTTCTGCTGTTTTGGGCTTGGCTGCTTTCTTGTCATGCTGCCAGAGCCTGTGAGAGGACCCAGCTGAGGAGAAGGCTGATACAGATTTTGTTGCATGTCAACTTTACTGAAGCATTTGCCAGCATATGCCCATTTGCCTACTATAGCTGCAACCAGAAACCTTGCAATTGGGGAGGCATGGAAGAAAAGGTGCTTTTTTTGTTCTTCCTTTCAACTGTTAGTCCATTTGAGACATGAGAGAGCTGATGTCTTTGCTGAGGCAAGTTATCAGTCCAGGAAAGTGCGGGGGAAAGTATAGCATTGGGAGCAATGTTCTCACACTGACCCGGCAGAGCTGTTTAGCAGATTGCCTCAGAGATAAGTCAGATCATCCCAAGCACACACCAGTATAGGTAAAGCAACCTCACTTTGCCAGGTCCTGCCGTATTCCTCCTCTGCTGTGCATATATCTGAGTGCAGGAGCAGCAGCAAGCCCAGCTGAAGTGTATAAAGCAATTTTGCTCCTGCAATTTTCCTTGTATTCCTTCACAATTTCTGTGAATAGGAGCTGCCAAGAGGCTTTCAGAGGCCTCATGGTATCACAGTGGGGGGAGGTTTAGGCTTTTGGTCTCCTTCTTCCCATTTTGTGGGTACTTACTCTGATTTGTTGTAATGATGTATGTGTGATTAGCTTGCAATTATATTTTCAGCATGTAGAGCAGACAACCCAATATGTGTACTGGATATCCACATTCCCTTTCTTTAAACTAAGAAAAGCGCATACCAATTGCTGAAGGAGATTAAATCTTAGTTCAAGACTGCAGACTTGCTTGTGGCCACGACTGGAAGAGTCCAAACTTCTGTCAGGAGCAGTTACAAAATTTCTTTTGTAGTCTTTTGGTGCAATTGCATGTTCCCTCCTTTGGAGAAGCCAGTAAAAATGTTTTCTTGGATGTATTTGTGTTTTTTTCTTTTTTTATAGTTTTTTGTGTTACTCACCTTCCAGTCAGTGTTTGTTTAGGATCACTGTGATTGTTTCGTTTCTTCCTGCCTTTTTGTCTGAAACGATGGAAGGAATTTTTTTTTCTGGAAATGAGAGAACAGGAAGAATTCTGAGACTGAATGTAATTCTAATGAAACATTTAACTGAGAAGTGGAGAAGTCAGTAAGCAGCCAGAAATCAAACACCTGCTTTGTGCTCTCTCTTAAAATATGCACCCAATCTTTTGGCTGTCCCTGTCTATGTTTTATTTCTGCTTTAAACATTGGGCAGGGGAAAGGAGAATCATGGGTTGGTATGGCATTCATATAGCCCTGATGAAGAGTCAGCATCAGGAGTAAATGACCTTGCCTGGCTACATTTTTCTCCTTTCTTTCTTCTTCCTTCACCATTTTGTCTTGCTGCATTACCAGCCATTCCTCTGTCTGCTTATACAGAGTGCAGAGGTTTCAGTAGGGGTCACTAGCTACTTCTACAACACAAGTGAGAACAGTGTTTGGAGCTTGTAGCCCTGTTTCTCTGTACTAAGCAATGTTTTCGTATTTCATTCATCACACTCATTGCTGGAATCTGTGTTAGTACATAACGCTATTGGACTTCCTGTTTTATTTCTTAAACTGTATTATTTTCTCTCATTCAGAATTGAGTTTCTGCGACACCTCAGAAGCTTCTTCCAGATCATGTTTAAAATTGAAACAAAGACTGCTGAGGAAGAGCACATGGGCGGGGAGAAAGTCTTAATGACGTGTGTTGGCGTTGGATTTTGCAACCTCAGTAAAACTATAAGATAAAAAAAAATCTACAGACTTCATGAAAGACAGAAAATGCTGCAAAGATCTAATCAAACCTACCTGTCTCTGTACTTATTCTGGCATAGGGAGACCTGTGATGGTTCCAATGTGGGGGTACCCAAGCTCACTGCATGTAAACAATAAACCTGACTTTAGACTGTTTAGATCTGTGCTATTTATAAATGCAATACCAATGTTCTGTGCTGCTTGGAGTGGCTCTCTGGAGTCTCTGCTGACTTGGGACTCTTTGCACTGTATTCCACTGAATGGGACACAAGTGCCTCATGTCACTGTGCTCTCAAGCCTTAATGAGGTGAGTGTTCTGGTTTTATGTATTTACTGATTTCACTCATAGCTTTTTCTGAAAGGTTTAGGTAGAGAGGGGAAACAAAACAAGCTTTGTAAAACTGCAAAACAAATGATCACAACGGAAATATTAGATTCTTGAGGCAATTGCAGAGATAATATTGGCATGAAAATTAAAGTAAAGGTATGACGGCAGTTCTTCGTGTATACATTGCGTGTGTGTAGAATTTGTCAGATGCTCCACTCCTGTTTACATTTACTAAATTCACAGAATCACAAAGTCGTCTGAGTTGGAAAGAACCCAGAAGGATCACTGAGTCCAACTCTTAAGTGAATGGCCTATACAGGGATGAAACCGATGATCTTGGCATTATTAGTACCATGCTTTAACCAGCTGAGCTCATCTCAAGGTTGCAGTTTCACAGGAAGAATAAAATATCTGTCTTTTACTTTTCCTAGTGTTAGAATACTGCAGAAGAGATCACAGCCTACACTGACTTATTCTAGCCTCTTTTGCAAAGATGGGCATGGGAGGAGAAACCTCCATGGCAGCTTTTGACTTATCACATACATTTTTTTCGGTTTGTTTGGCATGCTATACATGTGGTCCACAATTAGTTGTGAGTAGTAGCAAAAATGTCCGTAGGCTTTGAGAAAAAAATATATTCAGCTCCACCATCATATTTTGTGCATCTACTCCCTTTTTAAAGTGCCAGTAATGCTGTTTGGGCTGTATGTGTGGATTGACAGACGCAAAAAAGTTTATACTGGGTTGTATATATTTACTCATGAAGGCTTCTGGTAGATTCCAGGCAAACTTATTGAAGTTAATGCTGAACTTCTGACACAAGGGAAGAAATTTTTATTTGACTTCAGACTATACTTCATGTGTCTGGAGAAAAATAAAACTGTCAAAAGCTGGTATATACAGAGAGCAGATGCTAGTGACCATGTTAAAATGGTTTTACAAACTTAATCTGATGCCACTGTAAAAGTGGGCATTACCTCTGTAGTATGAAGAATATATATATTGGACCCAAAAAGGACTTTGACAAAGGTTCAGTATTTGCTTAGTGTTTTGTTAACTTTTGCAGGCTGTGTGAGTATTTTTTTACTGTACTTTGTTCTTGTTGAAATCTGTCAGACATGATTTGAAAAAATAAAGGTTTTTTTTCATAAATAAGGTTTTATTTCCCTTTAAAGCAAAACAAGCAACTGGGGAAAAAAACCCCTGGAAGTCTTTCCTGAGCCCTTCATAACATAAATGGCTATTTTGAACTGATGCATCAAAAAAACAGCTTTGGGAGTTGCCAGAGAGAGAGGAAGGGAAAGGATGAAGCCATTCTTATAATTCAGTATCTTTCCAAAATTTGACTTACAGCTAAGGAAATCCTAAATAAAACAATAGAAAATGAAATAAAATAACTTGACTATGTTTTTTACATTTCAAGTTAGAAAAAGTTATGTAGGCCTGAAAGAATTTACCTTGCTCCCTTCTGTCACTATGTAATGAAAAAACTAGAAACTTTATGAATTAGAATTACCCAAAATACAAGGCATCACTGATCCAAAAGGTGAAATGATCCAAATGAAGATTAAAAGCCACTAGAATAAAAGTATAAAGCTTACCTTAATTAAAGATTCAAGTTTGTGCCACAGCTACAATTTCTAAAATGTGCTTAAAAATTTGTAAGTATTGTCACAACTTCAAAAATGAAAAGCATTACTATTTTTAAGCTTAACTATAAAGCTGTTTTTACAAATGTTCCAGTTGCACCAGGCATAGAGACAGCAATAAGCTGCCCAAGCAGCAGATTCTTCAGCAATAATTATCACACAATTCCCTGTACTTATCCTCAGTGTTAAAATAGGTAAACAAATTGCATAGCTCTACAGCACAACTTGCTGCAACTCTGAATTTGCTTGTTGCTTTAGAGAAAAGGAAAGATTTATGAAACTAATAAGTTTTTCCAGAACAGTCACTCTGGAGAAATATTAACAATTTCAGAGGAGGTTTTAGGTAAGAACTTTCTTAAAATTATTTGGCCTTCATATTCTGGGAAAAGTACTTATTAGAAGGAAATCCTGCAGATAAAAGCTGTTTGTTTATCAGCAAAACAGCAATTGACATCTATTTTGGTGGTCTGATCACACACGGAAGTAAGATAGTTAATTTTAGAGCTGGACAGAGGAAATCAATTTTTGGTGAAAAAAATTCATAGTGTTGGTAGCCACAGACTTTATGGTAAAGATGATTGTTACTTGGAGACACCTTTCATCTCAGTCCATCCTCAGCAGAGTAATACTCAGGTAACTTAAATCTGAAGTTTGATTAGCTGTATATGAATAATCCTGTACTCTTTGAACAATCCATCAGTAATTTAGTTAATCCCTTAGGGTGAACAGCTCTGATCATAGAATCAGAATAGTTTCGGTTGGAGAAGATCTTAGAGGTCATCTAGTTCTACCACCCCCCCAACCAGGTTGCTCAAAGACCCATTCAGTCTGGCCTTGAACACATCCAGGTTTTGGGCATCCACAACTATGCTGGGCAACCTGTTAGAGCAGCTCACCACCCCCACAGTAAGAAATTTCTTCCTAATAGCTAATCTAAACATACCCTCTTTCCGTTTAAAGCCATCACCACTTGTTCTTTTAAAGAACACCACTTCGTCACTACATGCCCTTTTAAAAAGTTCCTTTCCAGCCTTCCTTTAAGGGACCATTAGGTACTGACTTAAAGGTGCTATGAGGTCTCCACAGAGTCTTCTCCAGGCTGTACAAACCAAACAGTCTCAGCCTGTCCTCATGAGGAGGAGAGGTGTTCCAACCCTCAGATCTTTACTGTGGGCCTCCTCTGGACTTGCTCCAAGAGGTCCAGGCCTTATGTTGGGTCCCCCGAGCTGGACGCAGCACTGCAGGTGCAGTCCCATGAGAGCAGCCATCACAGTGGTGATGTGAAAAGTAAAATATGTAAAAATTGTAAAATATGCCTTTACCTTGCATCTCCTGCCAATTTGTAATACCTGTTATCAAACATTCTTTTGTGATGCTATGATTGTAGTTTGACTGCACCTTCGTGGTTATGTCAGAAAGTTCGTACTAACTTGCTGTAGGACAGCTACTGGAGTAGAAGAGATTATATTGGAAGCAAGATTGTTTCATTCCAAGCCAGTGCACTTTACCAAAGGCATATGGCTACAAGCCAGTGCAGTAACTGTCTGGGGAAGCACACAGTAGGTAAGTCAGCTAGGCCAAAACAGTAAGTACATGGCTGTCTTGGGTAATGTTTTCAAAATGGTGTTTTGTTACTGCCAGAGCATAGATACTTTTTCTCTTCTTCCTCTTCCCCATGGGTGATAGGTTTTTTTTCAGTCCACAGAGGCATAATTCTCTGCTTGTAAATTCTGACATTCACTTCTCTGTTTCTCAATCATACTCTTGAGACAGAAACCAGAGGCCAAAAAAAGACAAGAAAAGAACCAGTTCTATGAGTTAGTTTTCCTTTTTTTTTTTTTTTTTTTATATTGTATGGCCATGTCCACGCTTTTATCTTGTATGTCTGATGTATATCCACTTCTATTTAATCTGGCTCTTAAGGGATCCCAAGTGAGATGCACAACTATGTCAGGGCAACTCTAAACAAAACAAAAATGTGAAAGGAGCATCTTTTGCAGTTACTGCTTAGGGCTTGGTAAGCTGTATCTTAAAAGAGCATTCATGATGGGTGATGGGATATATATAGTGTCTTCCTTGTGCCTGATCTCTGAGCAACGCTGACAAACTCTGAAAAACACTTTTAACCTGTTGTCAGTGAGAGGGGTAAAAAGACAGAAAGTCCTGCAGGGAAGAGAGTGTGTGGGCTGAACTGTGTGCTGACGGCATTGGATGAGTAACAGAAGTAAGTCATGCACTGTGTCACAGCATCACAATGTCCAAATAGCACTGGGACTAGATATAAATTGAGTTGTGACATTGTTACAAGACAAAACTCTTAGGATGATTTGTAGCAAATCAGTAGCAATAGATGTCAGGTGTTAGTGCTAATGTCTTTCCTGGAACAGTAAGATGAGGTATATGCACTAAGAAGAGTGCTCAAAGCTGTATTCCTTGTGTATTAGAGAGTATAGACATACTCTCTGTGTGTAGGTTGCAATAAGGAGACCTGGTTTAAAGTGATATTGATCAAGAGTGTAGCCACAAGAAAACAAAGGCCAAATAAATCAGTACTCCTTCAACAGTAAGCCCATGGTGAAAATCTGTAGGGCCTTGTGGAGACTGACCCATGTGAGGTATCTGGTGCTTAACTCTGGATGAGCTAGTAGGACTAGCGGCTTGATTCCAGTGATCATCACTACATCTCAGTGACACATCCCATTTTACAAAATGCAACAGGCTCAGGAGGGCACTCATGTTTGCAGGATGGCTCAGAAGCGACATATTTAAGAGCAAATGCCTTACCACTTCTCACTGCATTTTTAACCTGCTGCCACCTTGCTCCTTGAAAGTTACTGAAATCTGTTTTCAATCCTAAACTCTCTCCAAGGATAAGAAAAAAAACGGCTTTAGCAACTTTTTGCATAAATGCAGATATATTTTTTAAATTTTTGATGAATGTGTATATATTCTGTAAATTAAGACTATGGTTCTGAATGGTCATCCCTCAGCACATCAGGACAAACAATTTTTGTTCTGTGTCTGGAAATATAGCTTTGGTTCTGTATAATGCACGAAACATCTGCAAGATACATTCAGATCAAAATATGCATGAGTTTTGATTATTAACTCTTTTTAACATCATGAAAGTCGGAAAAAAAGAGAAGAAAACCCCAGCCACACTGGTTTGTTTGTGTGCCAGCATTCAGAAGGTGCCTGAAGCAGTAAGGCTTCCTGAAAGATTCATAAAAGTATTTGTATTTAGAAACAGATCTAAACATTCAGAATGTGACTGGGAAAGAATTTCTACTGCAGAATGTTTCTGAGCATTGATTGTAAAAAATTACTTAATAAATCATGCCACAGGTTTATTATCCTCTGTTTTCACTTGATTTTTGGGACATAAGTAATCTACATAATATATTTTCAAAGAACATATCCACAGTAAATCAGGGCTAAATAAGACAGACTAGGAAATGGTATTTTGTTTCTCTTGGAGATGTGTTTGTCAGATTGTTAGTAAAAATACTGTTTTCTTCATCCTTCACTGTTAATGTCAGCAGCAAGTTTTGCCTTGAAACTGTGTCAAGGTCTTGCTCTAGACTTTTCTAAGCAATGGTGTATGAATTCAAAGTGAAGAGCTGTTTTGAAAGATCTGGGTTTTTTCTGTGCTAATTAGAG
Source organism: Nicator chloris (assembly GCA_013400495.1). NCBI lineage: Eukaryota > Metazoa > Chordata > Aves > Passeriformes > Pycnonotidae > Nicator > Nicator chloris. Next base: position 21,161 of record WAAE01022874.1, on the reverse strand, counting down.
CATCTTAGAAGAACAGGCTACTAGGCAAGGCACAGGCTTCTTAACAGTTTCTTACTCAACAAGAGGGTGAGGAGGGCTAGTCTAAGGCTGCACCACCAGAGGGTGGTGGATGTGGCAGCTGCCTAAAAAAAGGTTTTCTTAATTTTGGTTTAAAGTACAAATAAACAATGAACATCTGTTTCAGTTTGCAGAGTTAAATAAGCATTGTTAGCAGATTTTTTAAAACTTGAAATTTACAGTAAGAAGCAAAAAATAAGTATAACTAACAGCCAAGGAGAATGATATTGCAGAATCCTATTTCCCTTCTTTTCCCTTCTCAGTCTCACAAGTTTGCACAGAAAAGAGCAAATTTTGTCTCAAATTGTTGAATGGCTATTGAGACATTGTAATGAAAATAGAAGAAATTACCAAAATTGTCACTTGCCTGACTGACATATGGAGTGAAAACTTAACCATATTTATGTTCATGCCATTTTCTTCACTGAATCACTTTCAAAGAAAGAGCTGCTATGAAAGGACTTGTCTGAAACTTCTCTTTTCACACCTTTCCAGATTTCAGTGAACTCTCTCACTGATTTCCTCTGCCTTGTCTTCTCCAGACAATAAAAATGCTACTAATTAATGTACTGTTTGAATTGTTATTGCCAAGTCATAGGCATACAACTATAAAAAGGTTTGCATTTCATGTTTGCATTACATGAAATGTAATTCTTGGCTTCATGCATTTTTATCCTCTGTTCCAAAGCCTGTGTTTTGGAGCACTGCTTTTGTGCCAGTGGTAGAGAAGAATGAAGTGACTCATTTGTATCCCACAGGGAGCTGGACTAGAAAATATCAAGATTCACAAACCCTCAGGTCTGTGCAAACATTTGCCTCACTTTATGGTGGCTATAAGCTTCTTTGGGCACTACAAGCCTGTGTCTCCCTGGCTTATTTTTACTCTTTTAAAATGTTGGTTTCGGTTTGACGGTAGTGTTTGTTTGTTTGTTTGTTTGTTTGTTCTGGTGAAGTTTGGGTTCTTTTGTTTTGTTCACAGAATTCGTTTGGTTTATTTTGTCTATTTCTAAAGACTAAATTCTGCCAGTTTTACTTGAGAAAGCTTTCCATTGTGGAAAGGTTTCCATTCCCTTTCTCCACTGATCTCTTCTCACTCCTCCTGTTAGATCCATGGTCTTTGCTCTATTGTACAAGCTGGAAGAACAGCCCCCACCATGCTGCGGTGGGGCTCTGAGTCGCTACATCATTTCACTTCTCTGTTCTCTGCATGCACACAGAATCCTCTGCAGGTTGTCCCCTGGTCACTCACCCAGACAGCTTCTCTTTTTTCCACTAGTCACTGATCTGCCTCACTACAGGGATTTTCATCCAGGGTATCTGAAATGGAAGAGTGATGAGACAGATTGGATTTCTTCTAACTAAATCTACCCTAGAAGTTCCTGCTGTGGAAACAAAGAATTGTCCTCATCTTTTCCATCTCAGAGGTCTCCTTAAAGGCTTGCCATCTTGAAAATTATATGGTCTTTTGGCTGAATCCTCTGTTTTAAAGTGGAGCAAGAAAGGAAACTGTGTCTAACACTCAAAATCAAAGTTTCTTGCTGACTGGGACTAATATGTATGGGCTGCTTTAAAACCGGTGAAATATTATGCTATTAAATGGACAAAGAACACATTCTTACAAAGTCCTAATCTCTGAATTGTACAAGATAAAATCCTGATATAAAGCTCCAGTCTTATGAAATTTAAAGACTCTATTCTTTTAAGACCTTTTGTTAAGGAAGCCAACCTAACGTGGTGTGTGCTTATCAATACTCTGGGGGTTTCTGTTGTTAACTTTCCACTGGTGAAAAACCTTACAGCATTTCATCATGTAAGGTGTCTACCATTGCTACTGCAAAGACTATCTCCAATACAAAGACAGGGTTAGCTTAAGAGAAGGAGCTTTGAGGATTAGATACTACTTTTCAGCTTCTTGCTTTTCAATGAAGCAGTGTGGGAAATAAAAGTCACAAAGACATGGAAGCCCACAACTGAAGAAACTAATGTAACTGTGCTACTGTTTCAATTATCTGTTTATATTTAATATGTTTAAAGCTATTTTTAAATAGCCCACTATTCTTTAGCCCACTAGCATTTCACTAGGAATAAAAAAAATCCCAACTCTTGCCAGCATATTTTGGCAGCACTAGCTCATATAACAAATCAAAAAACAGATGCTAAGCATAGTAGTTCAGTAGTTGTATCTCACCCACCATTCTCATGACAATCCACTTCTTTTGGTGTTACTGCAGCTGCTAGCCACTTACTGAACTCCAATAGCTCTGTGTGGGGCTTGTTAGTTTCACTTTTGAAGGTAAGCAGATCAGTGGCAGTTCCAAGTAAAAGCCTTTCCCTTTGCAATCTTTTCAATTTGCTTCCTCTGCCATTTACTGAATGGTAACCTCTCCATAGATCAGTAGAATATTTATTTCTGTTGCCTGCTGCAGCATCTCTTAAGCACAAACTGTCCCCTGTTGTCACAATTTCTGGTAACCAAAAATATCTGTCTGGGTTTTTTTGGTAGCTCTAGGCTTTCCATCTATGGCTGACTCAATTCTGTTGCAGCAGAGGAAACAGAATAGAAGATACTCAAAACCAGGAGGGTTGGACACTTATGACTCCTCTCAGAGGACTGGGTTTCCTCCACAGGTCTAGCTGTGTTGAAGGCAGTGCCAAGGCTGCAGGATACTCTTGCAGCTTCTCTGGTCCTGGGAATGCCAGATTCAACATCGCTCGGCATTACGCAAAAACCATGACAACTAGCTTTCCTTCATTTCTGTGGGTGAGAACTAGTTCTACCCTTGAAGCTATTAGATAAATCTAATTGCTTTGGTCCTTCACATGAAAGGTAGCTTGGGAATGACACACTCTGAAGCCACTCCCTAGAAGGATCAAGTTAACTCCTGTTTCTGCCTGAGGTACAACAACCTTGACAATAGCTTTTATAACCTAAGCTTTGAGGAAGCTTAATGGCAAGTGATACGTATTCTTTGCCCTAGGGAGAGCTTTTATGCTTTATTTTGTATGTGTGCCTCAGTGTCAGGGAATACTTACTGGAATGGCTTATCTAAAAATCTTCCTCCTCCAAGAAAAGGAGTTCATGGAAGCTATTTCTAGATCCTGAAATGCTCTCCCAGAGAGCTCCAGTATGTAGTTTATTTCCATTACACTATAAAGAGTGGAACAAAAAATCAATTTAATAATACAAAAATTCAAATTTAATAGTTACTGGGTCCTTTTTTTAAATATAGGAAATTAAAAGAGCTAAAATTGATTTATTGTTTTAATTACAAAGAAAGATCTTTAACTGATCTGACTGGAATTCAAAAATAAGGGAGGAGGAGAATAAAAGAGTGATTTGACATGGGTTTGATGTTATTTGTACCAATGTAATTACAAAGCAATAGTGAAAACCAGTAGTTAAATTATGTAGAGTCTGATCCCAGAATTAATTAATGAAAGCTGTGTTACCAAAGTAGTGGCGTGGGGGTGTCTTGGTTTGGAAGACAGGTGTCTGCTGGGGAGGGCCTGGCCTCCCTTGAGATGGACAATTCAAACCCCCTCCCCCCAAATTATTACAATTTTGAAAAATTAAGGAGGCACTTAGGCGAAGATATTGGGGGTAGGAATAGCAGTTCTTTACTAATATGTATAACAAACCAAAACAAACAAACAATAACTACTGCATTAACAACAGAAAAGAACCAGGAACCTCAAGGGCTTTGCTTCACAAAGCCCGGGGCAGTCTGATCTTGGTGCTCCTGCGGGACCTCCGAGAGCAGAGCTGGAACAGTGGAAAATCCTGGGTTGGTGGATGATGTAAGAAACAAGTCCGCAGTCAGTTGACACAGTGGTCAATTGTGGGCTAGACTAGATAATCTCAGAGGTATTTTGTGGCTGAGGTAGATCCTCAGGCTGCCCCCAGGCTGCCCGCGGTACCAGCGCCCACTGGCCCCGGAAACAGGAGCAGCGGCAGCGTCCGGAAGCGCGGGAGCGCTGCCACCTCCTCCCCTCGGGAGCTGTAGTGGGGCAGCTGCAGTGGCTGCAGTGCGGCCGTGCCCCACTCCGTGCTCGCAGTGGGCCCCGGGGCCAGGAGCAGCGGTGGGAGGAGTAGCGGGGCTGGCAGGGAGGCAGAGAGGTGGCAGTGGGTAGGGTAAAAGACTAGCCTAGACATATCCCCTTGGGCACAAGCAGGTGCTCCAGCAGCCCAGCTGGGGCAGGCAATGTAAAAAGACAAGCCCCGACATGTCGGACAGGTGGACCCACACCTCATGCAGATGAAGAAGACACTAAGGAGCATGGGACTGTTTTGGGAGAAGAAAACTCCATCCTCCCACAAATTGATGCATATTTGAGAGACCTGATCAGCGCCCAGGGTTAGGGAAAGGAGGACGCACTCCTAGTCCTAGTTTGAGTTCTTGCCATGACTTGTGGGGAACTGGAGGGGCGGCGAACCCCCCAGCTGGGGACAGAGATTGAGCAACTACCTCGGCACTCGCCCAGGGACAGAGACCTCTGCTGCATTGCACCTAGTGGCAGATCACCTCTTCCCCGAGTGGCCAGTGGAAGCTGCACAGCACACCCTGCCGAGACTCCTGCACAGCGCACCCCGCTGGGCTTCCTGTGCAGAAGACTGAATTTTTGGATGCACCCTGCCAAGCTTCCCACACAGCTGATCTTTTTAATAAAGAGCTGAAATTTTAATAAAGGCTTCAGCCATATTCATAACAGATGAGGCAAATCAGAAGCTCTGGGGTGGTAGCTGGAAGGGCAGGATGTCCCCGGCAGGCAGGTGCGGGATATCCTAGCAGGGCAGGGGGGTGTGCAGCCACACCGTAACAAAAAAAGGAGCAGCGCTGAAGAAGCAGTGGCGGTGGGACAGGGCTGGCCTGGCTCCAGCAGGGCAGGAGGAGGCGAGCTCAGAGTTCCTGGGCACATGAGCAGATGATGGCAGGCTTCTCAGGACCGGAATTGGTGGTGGCAGGGAACTCCTCTTGTGGCAAGCAAACAGCCTCGCTGTCCTCCTCCTCCTCTCTTGCCCAGAGCAAGAGAGCCACTTCCTCCCCCAACCCCACTGTTTTCCTGCCCCCAAAACTCATGTAAACATTTCCCCCAGAGGGAAACTCCCAGGGACAAACGAAATGTGGCCCAATGCTCACTCCTCTCCTGACTTTTTGCCACCTCTTTTGTTGGGGTCAAACACCCATAAGTACCAGCAGTTAATCTCCTAGCAACTTATGGGAAACAAAAATTCTATAAGTAAAAGAGAAACAAATCTAACCCCCAACAGTGAGACAGGCCTCTCTCTTAGAGTTGCCTCTTAGCAGATTTGCAGACATCCATAGCAGGGTATCTTCTTGAATCTAGAGAAGGAATTTACTTCTCTGTGAAAACCCTACAGGCCTGCTAGTTTTAACTGAAATTGGCCAAAAGATTCAAAAGCTAAACAGCTATGCTAAAGATATCTAATAATTTATTAACATAAAATATTTTAATGTTACAATTTTGCCAGTGTGCACATTTGATACTAACACCGATATCTAGCTTTTTTCTGAAGTAACTTTTTCAGAAATATTGATAAAGCAAAGGGTCTCATATCTATTTTCATTTGAGCAACAATTATTTAGCACATTTGAAGAATCAGAAGACTGCATATTTTTATAATTGTATTTCAGACTGGAATAGGTTTCTGGTTTTAAACTCTGCCTCAGCCTTTTCCAGGACTGTGAATCAAAACACAACTTGCTGCTACTGCATACTACCAATCAGAAGTAAAACTGAGTGGAAACAAAAGTGAAATTCAGTGTCTTTGCTTCATTGTGAAATATTAAGATGAAAATACCATGTGGAAAAATTAACTACAAATTTTTCACTTTGAGTTTACTGTAAGCAGTTTGGAGACTTCTAGAATCAGTTCATAAAAGTTTCTTGTTTGTATATTTGAGTGTGTATATAAAAATTTCTTGCTCTTACAGAATGATAGAATGGTTTGGGTTTGAAGAGACATTAAAAGTCATCTAGTTCTAATGCCTCTGTCATAGGTAGGGACATCTTTCACAATACCAGGTTGCTCCGACTTCCGTCCAACCTGTCCTTGAACCCTTCCAGGGATGGACCATCTGCAGTTTCTTTGGGAAACCTGTTCCAGCACCTCAGTATTCTGACAATAAAGAATTTCTTCTTAATATCTAATGTAAATCTACTTTCTTCATCTTAAAGCCATTTTGTCCTGTCACAACATGTCCATGTAAGAAGTCTCTCTCCAGTCTTCCTGTAAGACTCCTTTATAGGAAGGTTGCTAAAACTGGAAAGCTGCTATAAAGGCTCCCCAAAGACTTCTCCCTGAAGCCTTCTCTTCTCCATGCAAAACTCAAGAACCCTCATTAAGGTCTCTGGTGATTGATGTGAGTACAGTAGGCCGTTAGGAAAATGTGCAAGATACACTTGGTTCAATTTCAAAACATTGATTTCTGTATTGCATCCAAGTAGCTTAGTAATTGTATCTTAAATGTGTTTCAGAATTAAAAAAAAAAATTAAAAATATCATAAAGGTTGAGCTCTCAAGTGAGGAAATTCAAAAACTTCAACAGATTACCTTAACAGGATTTTTGGTACCCCATTGTGTTGTATTTTGTCCTTTTAGTTTCTAGCTGTATCACACTCACATCCTGCTACACTACAGCAGATTAAATCACACAACAGATTAAATAACCAAAAGAAAAAACCCAAACCCAACAGGATGAAACACTACTGATGGAAATGAATTTACATAAACACTAACTTTTGAGGCTTCCTGGCTTTCACAGATAGGTAACTGCTGCCAAACAAGCTCAGGAATTTTAACTTTCCATAATAATGCATGGTAAAATAATACGGACAGAGCTGCAGTCCATTGCATTTAAAATCAGATATTATTAATCAGTACATCAATAACTTCTAGAGATATTAATTTTAAAAATTCATAACAGATGTTCTCATCTAAATCTCCATTCATGTCTTGAGACATAAGAAAAAAATTCTAATATACGTACACATGTGAAAACACTGCTGAAAGAACAATCTTACGTTCCACAAATTGATACCAGGTCATTATGCAGTTGTGAACACTGTACACAATGAAGTCCTGGAAGTCCTGAGGAGAAAGTATTCACATGAACTGGGCTGGAAACCTGTAATTATGCATTAGAGTATTTCTGGTCAATTTCTGAGTCCCTTTAAATATCTGGAAACTCCAAGAATTAATAGAGAAATACTAGTTTGTGTATATGAGGGAAGCAGGTTGTTTCGCATATTCGACTAAGGTAAGGAAGGCTGAGGTGATTTTGCTTTGATTTTTCAAAAGAAACAAATGGACCCCAGTCCCTCCAAAATCTGTTTTGAGAGGTTTTCAATCTAGTAGACTTCCTTATTCCCATGGGATTTTCTAAGACAATTTCTTTGTCATAAGTTATTTTCCTAGTGATAGGTAGACCTGGGAAGGCATTTTAATTTATCTTTATTATGAACATGAATATAATTTGTATAACAGTAGAACCGAAAACCTTTTTTATTCAATGAAGGGTTGATCCTGGCTGGACACCAGCTATCCACCAAGGCTACTCTAACACTCTCCTTTGCAATAGGACATGGGAGAGAAAATATAGTGAAAGGCTCACAATTTGAGATAAAGTCAGCAAGAGGTCACAAACCAATTGCCATCTCAGGCAAAACATACTGAATTTGGTCATTAGTTGAATTTATTACCAAGAAAATCAGCTCAGGATAATGAGAAATAAAACAAATCTTGAAAACACTTTCCCCCACCTCTCCTCCTTCCTAGCTCTACTTCACCCTGAAGTGGTGCAGCCAGAAGGGGAATGGGGGTTATGGTCAGTTCATCACACATTTTTTCTCCCAGTGTTCAGAGAGAGAAGTCTTTCCCGTGCTCCAGCATGGGGTGCCTTCCACAGGAGACAATTCCCTATTAATTTCTCCAGTGTGAGCACATCTCACAGGCAACAACAGTTCTCCATGAACTGCTGCAATGTGTGTCACTCTTCCACGCATGCAATCCTTCAGGCACAGCCTGCTCCAGCATGAGATCTCACTGGGTCACAAGTCCTATCAGGTAACCTGCTCCAGTGTGGGCTCCTCTCTCCCTGGGTCTGCAGGTCCCTGCCAGGACCTGCTCCAGCACAGGCCTCCCATGGGGTCACAGCCTCTTTTTGGGCATCCACCTGCTCTGGTGTGGGTCTCCTTTACAGGCTGCAGGTGGATCTCTGCATCCATTTGGTCCTTCATGGGCTGCAGGGACACAGCTGCCTCACCGCGAGCTGCACCATGGGCTGCAGGGGAATCCCTGAGCAGTGTCTGGAGCACCTCATTCCTCCCCCTCTTCAATGACTGCCTGCAGAGCTGCTCCTCACAAATTCTCACTCTACTCTTCTCTGGCTGCAATTACATCTGCCCAATAACTTTTTTCCTTCTTAAATATGTTATCAAAAGGCATTAGCACCATTTCTGATTGGCATAGCCCTGGTCAGCAGCATGTCCATCTTGAAGATGTCTGACACTGGCTCTACCAGACATGGAGGAAGCTTCCAGCAAAATCTGACAGAAGCCAGTAGCTCCCCCACTTCCAAAACCTGACCATGCAAATGCAAGACAAATTCCATGTTATTGTATTTAGATACAAGTTAAGCAAAGAAGATATCCTGCTTTAAAGATGAAAGGGAAAACAAAGCAAAACAGAACCTATGGGAGCAAAAGTTGACTAGGAAACAAATTGTTACTTGATGGAAACCTGGCATACTGATGGACTCCTGAAGCATTTGTGTTGCAATCACTAGAACTTTTGACAGCAGAGCCACTAACAAACACTGCAAGATGAGTCTTCTGTGTCTATGCTTGAAGGTTCTCCATCAGCTTCTGTTTGCAGTTTTATTAGTTTTGTTTTATTTCATTCTGTTACCATATTATGACTAGAAATTCAGACTTACTGACCCTTTTCCTCACTGTGTGGTACTAGTGTACCTAAACGGTTACTAAGCAAAAAAGTCACAGAGTGACAGTAAATTTGTGGTTCCCTGCAATACCATCTATACCAAGCCATTTCTCATCAGTGGACTGCATTTCAAAAATTTATTTTGAAGTTCTACAGTTAAACCAAATGCTTGTGCTTACTTGCCTGCCTCCTTTTTCCAGCTACAAAACTGTTGGCTGCATGCTAGGTTTTATCCTCTAATAAGAGAAAGGCACGTGTTCCTTAAAAGGAAATCCCATGCTGCTGCTCCATTGTGACTCAACTAACTTGGCAAGAAATGAATTTACTCCATTTCCATATCAGATCCACACCAACCTGTGCTGACCCACATGGATGAGAGTGTTCAAAGGATTGCAACATTTAATACAGCCAGAAGCAGTATGGAGATCAGTGCAGGCCTTATTACTCACATGAGGCAATTAGCTTCATTAAACAGTAAATAAGCAAGTAATTTAATCTTTATTTGCAGAAAATCTATCAGAAACTATTGAAATCCACAAAACTGGAACAATTTAGTTTTAAAGGTGCAGATGAAAATCTCATGCACTATATGTGGTTGACTTGTGCATATGCTACCAATGTTGGTAAGAAATACAGCAATACTGCTATGCAATCCTTTTAAATCCACGATGGAATGCCAGTAGACATCTGGCACACCCATCTCTCATACAAACGAAGAATCAGTCAGGCAGAACACTGTTCCTGATCACTGTGGGCTACAGAGCAAGCTTCTCTGTCTTCTCCTTGTATCATTTGGAGGGTATGCCAGAGAGCTGTTGGAAAATGAAAGCTTATCCAGCTCCTGGAAATTTCTGGGCAAGAGGGCAGTTTTGGACACACAGGGAACACTACCTGATTCTATCCCTCTGGTTTATAGAAGTCATTGTTCTGCATTAGTCACTGTAGTCTCCAAGTGCTTTTGACTCGCTCAGCAATTGAACTAATGCATGTTCTAGTAGAGCTTTTTCCATGTTCATTTGAGTTTTTAATTTTTTTTCCTACAGGATTGTTGTGTGATGTAGTATTTTGTACCTGATCAACAACACAGTAGGCTGTTGGAGAAGGAACTGACAAAGTGCATCTTCTACCAGGAGTAGCAATGAGGGTACAATTTAGTGTCTTGAGAAGTACCTTTTGCATTCTTAGGTACATGCTCCAAAAGGCATCATTGCAGAAATGCAGTACAAGAGGTATTGTTAGGTACTTTCTTCTGTCTCTCAGAGGAAAAGGTATCAAATGGATGCCTGGAAGAGAACAATTTTGTGCTTGTTGTTGGGGCCCTCAAAGCCAAGAGCTGGCTCCTTTTCTAAGTTATACTTTCCCAAAGGGGATGAATTAGAAATGTGTCCTTTTGCAAGCTAAGTTATAGACAAACCTGTGTTTACAGGTGCTTTTTCTTCCATTCTCCTCCAGGAAGGAGGTAATCACTCATATGACCTCAGGAAATAGGTTTCAGAAAATGACTATAAAAAATGAAAACATTTCCTTTAGGACCATTCTTTGTGCCATATATTTTAAGGAAAAGTATGGCTTTTTAACCAAAATATGTTTTCATCCAAGGTAGGGTCTACTACACAAAGAACAGGAGAAAAAAAACATTTAGACATATGTACTTACTGAACAGTAAGTAAATAAATACTAAAATAAATAAATTTTACATCCTACAAAAGTCAAAAGAAAAGTGAAGTACATACAGTTTGACTTCATAGATTTGACTAAAATAAGTAACTTCCTTTGTGTTGTAATTTGCAAAGGTTTTGCAAATAATTCCCTACTTCTGAAAAGAGAATATGCTTAGATTTTAATTTCAGCTGAAAATGATAAACCAAAAGACAACTACGAGAATTTTTGACGGAACTACTACAGAACTATTTCTGTAAATTTCAGTTCTTTGAACATGAAAATGAAACAAAGTCTATTTCCTGGCCAGCACACTAATCTCAGAATCTGAAACACAGAAATAATCAAGTAAAACTAAGGCTTTTACACAGATGGCAAGTTTGTAACTTGTTTTGAAAAGCAAACTAAATTTGAAGCTGCTACATGTCCTGTAGAAATAACGTTTTGTGTATAATTAGTGATATTTTTGTCCATAATTTGGGCATATGTTTACTACGTTTGTTGTTTAGCATCCATGTTTTTGGATTGTGTGGTTATGCCTGTGTTACTACACCCTATACATGAGGGTATTCACACAGTGTGAATACGCAAAATGAAATGTGTGAGATAAATGGTACTTCAACTCCCTGCCACAGGTTGACATTTGTGTCAAGGCATATTAACGTGCAAATGCATGCACACTCTGTGATCATTTAGCAAAGAAAAAGGGAAGGGGCGTGTCGCCCTGATTTTCAGCTTTCTGATGTTTTTATTTTTTGAAATTCCTTTCCCATAGATTTTGCTGTAAATAAGAGACGTGTGTATGTTAGTTTTATCTTTGTTTTCATTCTTTCTTAGAGGAAGGAATCCTTAGGTTGACTGTTGCTTTGACCAGTGTGGTTTGAGAGGTGGCAATTTCACCCTCCAATCGATGGTCACTTCTGGAAATCTATAAATATCGAGGTCTGTAAATAAACTTCCCCTTTTTGCCTTAAACTTCTCACAGAGTCTGCGTCTCTCCATTTCGTGTCCTATTGCAACAGGGCGGTGCTTAAATGGTAGTTAGATGCAAACCTGAGATGTTCACAGTTTTTGAGTGCAGATGCCTTTCAAAGGATTTGTTGAAAATTGATGTAGTAGCAAGAACTCTGATGAAAGTGATGAACAGTGCTGAACAGATTAAGGAAAAAGGATATCTCATAGGACAATACTGTTTCTTGTTACGTTATACTAAAACATGCTTAATTATAATAGAAGACAAACAAGAATGCCAGGCATCATTAGATAAGCTGTAATGTTTGGAGTCCTAACACAAACTGGGCTTTCAAAACTGAAGCAAGTGATGGTGTGCTTTATTACTCCAGATGCTGAGAAATTTTGCAGGTCCAACTCCTCCTGATCCTGACAAACTACTGAAACTTAACGGTATAAGGATTTGTCATCTATTTCAGTCAAATTCTTTGCATTTGCAGGGGTCTGTCCACAGAAATCTTGATGAGCAGAGTCTTACGTTATGCAGTGACCACAACCAATGTAGTACATGACTCTCCTTATCTTTTGAGTGGTCTGGATATCAGTGGCATATTAGGTAATTATTTTTGGGAGGCATCAGAATATTTTTATTTTGGAGTTTCTTTCCTATCTCTGCTTGGAAGAAGTTTCCAGTGTCACTGCAGCATGTTTGTGTGAGTTTTCCACACTGCAAACAGAGAATATGAACATGAAAATCCAATTATTAGAGGATGTAATACCACAGAAACTTTCTTTGAGGTGAAGGACTAGATATTATAGAAGAAAACATGCTGTAATTGACTTTATTTCAGAATCACCAGGTATTCTTTACACTGTACATTCCATAAAAATGGAATACAACCACTGATACAATTTCTAGTTTCTGAAACGGCCTAGATTTTGTGAGATGATCTTACAGGGCATGAGACCTGTGAGATGATGTTATAGCACATGGGCATACTCTTTTCCTCTGCACAGAGCAAAAAACTATGCATCACATCATAGAAATGACAGTGACATGACAAAGTAAGATTGTTCTTAAAGAATTACATTTTGACAGTACCAAATTGCTACCTGGCACATAACAGCCTGCTTTGAAAGCATAAATGTCATGAGCGTGAGCCTGTCAACAGTCTGAGACTCATCATCCATCAAACTTTTACGTGGCTTTTTAGCTCTTCCCTGTCCCAACCTGTGTTTTTCCTTTGTCTAACAGACAGCCCTGTTCCTGAGCTTTCAGGTGAAGCTCCAAGGTTTACTTGGCATGGACAAGAAAACACGAAACAAACTCATCACACAGGAAGTGACAGAAAAGTGTGGATTTCAGAAGTCAGAACTGTGCAGTAAATCCCAGGAGGTGGGCCAGAACTAGCACACAAACACACTCTGCTTAAAAAACAGCCGTATATTTTTTCTTTGGCCCAGCTAACACACTCACTACTCTGCAGCCAGACCGCAGCAAAGACACACTGCTTGTTTACCATGGCTGAACAAGGCCAGATCTGTCCCTCACACTGGCTGGCCCGATGCCCTTCGCCTCACCGCGTCCAGCTTTCACCTCAGGGGGCTCCTGCAGACGGAGGAGACTTGTGTGAGACAAGAAGCCCTTGCTGCCCACACCGACCGCCGAGCAGGCAGCGGGGGCAAACAGCAGCACTCGCCTTCTCGGCAGCGGTTCCGCTTCTCGCACTGACAAAATGCTGGTGCCCTCTCTAGTGCCGACGGAGCCTGACAGAGCTCCGGATGAGTTTCGATCACGCTCTCAAGCACATACGTGACTCTTGGGGGTGGTACTGTGTTGGGCCAAGAGCTGGATTCGATGATTCATGTGTGCCCCCCTTGCCCTCTCCAACTCAAAGTACGCCGTGATTCTGTAACGAGGGGGCTGCCGCCTCCACGGGAGAACTGCGCTGCGCCTGCCCTGCGGCCGCACGCTGTCCCTAGGGGCCGAGGGACACCCCGTCCTGCCGGGCACGGCAAGCCCCGCGCCGAGCGGCCGCGCCTGGCCGGGGGAGCGCGGCGGGACCCGCCCCGCCCGCAGCCGCGCGATGACGTGAGCTGCGGGAGCACCGCCCAGCCGGAGGAGCTGCGAGAGCGCGGGTCGGCGCGGAGCTGCCGCCGCGTCCCCCGGCCGGCGCCGCCGTGCATGGGGAGGGAGCGGGCGGGACGCTGCCTGCGCGCTGCGCTGCACAGCCGCCGCCGCGGTGAGTAGGGCCGGCGGCGCCTGTCCGCCGGCGGGGCCCAGGGGGTGGCCGGGGTGGCGGCTGCACCGCCGTGTTCCGCGCCCCGTCCCGCGGGCGGGGGCTTCCTTCCCCCGCGGCGAGCGGAGGCGGGCGCTCGGGAGGAGGGCGGCCCTGCCCGCCGGGCGCTGTGAGCGGGGCACCGCGCTGCCTTCCTCCCCCTCCGTAAACAGGGCTCCCGGCGGGCGGGCCGGGGCCGACCTGGGCGGCGGGGAAGCTGGAAGTGTGGCTGCCGCGCCTCTTCGGTGGAGGTGCTGTGTGTTGCGGGCGAACTTCCTCGCGAATACTTATTTGTGCCGTTAAAAAAGGAATCTCCTCGCAGAAGGAGAGCAAGCAGTCGCGAAAAACCACATTTGTGGTTTTTCTCTGTGCGTCTCTGTTGAATTTGCTTCTGCATGGAGATGTTCCGTTAGGTGTGGGTTGTGAATTAATGGATTTGATTAATTTTCACAACGTTTTTTGTTTAAAGAAAAGAATTTCAGATAAAACTTCCTCAGGTTTTTTGTTTGTTTGTTTGGGTTTTTGTTTTTTTGCAACTGAAGTCTAATTAGAACCTGATTGTGGTATTGTCTTCAAATTTTCTCACTTCTGCAGTGGCAGGTGAGAAAATATCACCTTCCTTTGGTTTTTCACAAATTGTTTTATGCTGAGAATTGTTGACTGAGTTCCTTTTGGTTGCTGGACAGAAGGAAACTTAATTGGGAAGATTGTAGTGGCTATTGACAGTCTTGAATGTGATTTTGCACTTGAAATTATTTGCTCCATGATCAATGTTTCTGACATCTTAGCTCTGTAAAGCTTACCAGTTTAGTATCTATTTCTTTTTTTGTTCTATTGCTAGTTAAATGTAACTAGTGGATATAACTAGGTGAGAGAGAAGTATTTCTTAAGTTTCTGTTTTATGGAAAATCGGTATTGACAGAAGACTATAGAGGGATTCTGTGCACACTTAAGGGTGTTTTGGATCAGTTATATGGATTAACTTTCTTTCCCTTCCCTGCATCTCAGTCTTCTTTACAACTGATGTGGTGCTTTAGGGATGTTCTTTGGGCATGCCCATTTTTCTTCCCTTTTTAGGGTTTGTGGCAGTAATTTGAAGATTCACTGCAAATGCAGTAGCCACTACTGTCTTCTGCTTGATGAGAATGCATCCAGAGTGACTTACATGGTGTAAATCTAGAGTTTTGAATTAAACAACTCCAGTATTATTGTATGAAAGAACAGGGGTTTTAAGCAGTGGTGTACTTTCCAGAGAAACCTAATTTTGACCTATTTACAGATTTTAATTTTTTCTAAATGCCAACAAGAGCAACATGGGGAAGGAGTATTTGCTGCTGGGAGGGGAAGTTCTAATGAGCAAGACGTACACGGAATGCAGAAAATGGTCCAACATCCTTGTTGGTCAAATCAGACTGACTGGAACTGCAGAATGGAAAATGAGAGGAGGCTGCTACCACTTTTTACTTGTAGCTGTTTAAAGTGACGATCAGGCTAACAAAAAGTTGAAGTCTCTGTAGAATATGTGGAGGTAATGTTATACATGACCACAGAATAGTATTAAGTGAATGTTACTGCCATATGGTACTAGCAGTGGCGTCATCTTTCTGAAGTTAGGAGGAAAGAAATTGCTGAATAAGATTGCTGCTTTGCCATTGGTCTCTTTTTATCTCAGCTTTGGGGCATTTTTACAGTTTTACCTCATGTAAACAAAAAGCTAAGTGATGATGTTTGCAGTTACAAGAAATAATCTGAGATCTCATCTAAAAGAGCCTTAAAAGGGAAATAAAATTCAGAAATGTAGTACCGTTAAACAGAGGCAGTAATTAAATTGTGTTCATTATGAATAGAAAAGTATCCAAAGTTACAAAACTTGCATTTAAAAAGCAGCTAAAAGAATTGACAATGCAATAATAAAACATATATTTGTTCTAAAAAAAAACCCATCCCAAAACTGGAAGAAGGCAACCAAAATCTGGTGGCTTTTTTTAGAAAAGTAAGTGGAACTCTAAGTACGAGGTTGAACTAGATGACCTAGTGTGGTGCCTTTCGACCCAAATTATCCTGTCCTAGTGCTCCTGTTCTGTTACAGGCTAGCATTTTTCTTGTAACACACCTGCTGCTTTTTACCTAGGCTTGCATGCAAATGTTATCACTCTCATTAGGCAAGTACACAGTTATATCTTTTCATTTGACTTAATAGAGCTACTGTTTCAAAGCCTCTGACCCCAGCTGTCCACTGATTTTGGTGGATTCTTTACATATTCTTATGTCCCATGAGGTTCTCAGCATGAGCCCAGTAAGATGACTAATATGAGTTATACTAGCATGATCTAAGTCAACATTTGAACTCGTGCTTACTTTTGTATTCCTTTAACTTGAGCAATGGCAATTTCTTTATCAAAAGGTGAATGAGGAGCTTTCTTGAATTTCTGAATATGAGATTTTCAAAATTATTCTGAAACATAGGTCTGTCTTTATGCAGATGGGGAAAACAGTAAAAAAATGTGAATATGCAAAGAAGCTTCTTTGTAGTAGTTCTACTGAAGGAACTGTAATCCAGTTTTATTTGCCACATACAAATAGACACCTTCTGCTGCATGCTGCTTTCATCTAGAGAGTAGATAGTGCATCTCAGTACAGTGACAGCTACAAGTTACATGTATAAGGTAGGTTGTCACTGTCAGTTGCAACCTGTAAGATGCTCAAAGAAAAAGGATGGTGCCTCACTCCAATATCAAGCTCTGTGGGTTATGCAGTACTGGGTGCAGAGAGGTCTGGTTCACGTGGACTCTGATAACCCCATTGTGTGGAATGACTTGCCTAGAAGGCAATTGTCCATCTAATTTTGGTTATGTAGTTACTGTTTCGCACAGTCAAAGCTGAATCTTTAAATCTGATTGTAGAAAAAAAGGGTCCAATCTGGTGCAGGCAACTATTGATTTAAAATCAATAAGAACATTGTCCTTTTCTGAGGTGAGTTGTCTCTGCATCTGTCTTTGACAATGACTTCCACAATAGTATTACAGGATTCCTTTTGTTGTTAGTAGATTGCTTTTTAATCATGGTTGCACATTTCCTTTTACTAGGAAGGGAGGTGTTAGCTCTTGGTGCTTTGATTTTCTGTCTTGGTTTTCTTCTGGTTTTGTGTGGTGGTTTGTTTTCAGGGGTGGGGGAAGGGGTGTATGTTTTCTTTTTTCTTAGTCTTTAGTATTTGTTCATAGCTCACACAAATCTATTAACTGATTCTGTTTTTCTGTTGTTTTTGCAATGTCACAAAAGACAATATTCCAGGTGAATTGAGAGTTTCCTCTTTTCATCAGAATGCTTTTTCTTGTCTCGTGTGTGCCTGTATTAAGCAGAGATTCTGTTGAGCTGCACATCCTGTGAGTGGTAGTTTTGTTTATCTGCTTACATTTGGCTTAAAATATAATGTCACGTGGGAATAACTGGAAGTTATTCTTTCAGGGGTTTATTATTTTGTGTTTGTTGACATCAGATGTTGTCTGTCTTCTGCCATTTTTTGCTTGGCTAGCTCTCAGTTTTGATCCTGCTCAAGTCTCATGTAAGCCAGTTATCACCAAAGTTGTTTTTAGGCTAGGACTTTCAAAGTGCTTATATGCTTGCATAAATATGTATGGTGTGGTATTTCTTGCTCTGCATGCAACTGCACATGGGATCTTTTCTGAAATTTACCCCAGTTCTTGATCTATGTGTTGTTTGTGGTGTAAGGTTTTTTGTTGACCATTTAGTGGAGCTGATTTAGCTGGTATTACCTTTATCATTCTGCATATGTGCTTGAGCAGCTGCAGTAGATTTCAGGACTTAAGAAATTCCTTGACAGATGTTTTAAATAAATGGATTTACAACATGTTCGAAGTGTTGTGATTGAAGTTATTTGCATGTATAATTCAAATTTTAAAAATGCCTCTTTATGTGACTTTGTGGGTCTCAAGGATTTTTTTTTTTTTGTAGTCTTTATTGAGAGTAACTATCAAATCAGTTTAAATCAGTTTTTTAGACCATTTTTTCCACAGGCTATATCATCCTGTTCACCAGAAACAATGCAAAAATTTTGAGGGTTTTTTTGGTGGTTTGATAATATCTTAGAGGAATAGTGTTAGTGTACAGGTCTAGTATGCTTTAAATGAGTATTTTCCATCTCTGATATCCATTTGTCTTGTTTGGCTACAAGGACTTCATAGTTATGACGAAAATGCTCATCAGTATTTTGTGTCATAACATTGGCTACAGCTTGGGTTTCTTGTACTGTCAGATATTTCTAAAGTAAGACACCTTCTGTCTTCTAAATATTCAGTCTTGATACATAAATATACAGTACATTTGGTACCTGTATTTATCAAACATTTATTTTTAGATGTGTCAGTTACTCAAGTGCATTTATATTGGGAGGCCTTTTAATTTCAACATGAAATTATGGGATTACTTGCATGGATTCAGCTATGGAGAAATGGCTGCAGGTGGTGTTGGAGTTATGTATTAGGTAAAATTTGACCAGAAGACATATGCAAGACCATTTGAGGACAAAGACAATTGGAAAACAAACATTAATTCCTAATGAAAGAGGGGTTTATAAACCATAAAGAGGAAATTATAAACCTTGAAGTCACAGAGATCTAAGAATAAGGTGGAGTTGTAGTTTCATGATGTGTATTAACTGTTCTCTTAACCTTTCTTTGTTCTCAAGACTTTCCTTTCCTTAGCCTCTCACAAACACTGGAATTTGCTGCTCCCTTGGTTGTGTAAACACAACAGCTTTTTGTAGGGCTGTGCTGTAAACTGTATCACTAGTGACCTAAGTTAAATTTTTTTTTTTGTCTCATTTGGAACAAGTGGCAGGAGGGAAAGGGAATGGACAGGATAACTTCTTAAGCTGGTTTGCAATGTCAGAGAAAATGTTGTGCAATCACATCCTGGATAACCCCAAAGATGGACTGAGCTACAAAAGAAATGTTGGGTTCCCAGTAGAATCGGAGGGAACTGGATTGCACAAGACCCAGATCCTCAGCTGTGGGCAGTAAAGCATGTATCAATCCAACAGCTGGCTCCCAAAAGACAGACTTTGGAACGACTCTAACTACTGTGTAAATAGGTGCATGGTTATCTTTTAATTGCCATATACCTGGGTCTTCATAAACCATTGTAACTATGCTCTCTGTCAGGAAGCTTGTGAAAATGAATTTCTGGTTGCTTTTATCCTTTTAACCTGGTTTCTTCAGTTAAAGGTGATTTCAAGCTAGTTGGCTAACATTAGGGCATTCTATTCCTATGTGTCTTTTCTTCCCTAAAATTGGAGCGTAGCACACTAAAACTGTGTTTTGGACATTGAAAGGTTGATGGACTTGTACTGAATTTCAGCAAGTATTTCATAAGCATGCTTGCAGAAGATGGGGAGAAGCATGTTAGGCTTAAATTTGTGATAACAAGAATGCAAAACTTAGTAAAACATACAGGTGCTGTGCAAAGTGGATGTGAAAATGAACTGGAGTCTTCACTTTCATCGTTCTGCATTGGCAGACATAAAAACAGTCTGATGAAATAGATGGGCATCAAAGTGGAGAATAAATAAACTGGGGGATTTATTTGGCTGAGGTTTAATGAGATTACACCAGTATCACTCAGAACCAAATGAATTTGAAGCTGTTTGCAATATAGCTGCATATGTGATTGTAACACACATGGGTATACCTGAACTCAGTTCATATTTCAGCAGTTGGAAGCCACAGCAGCTTAAACCATACAGGACACTGAAAGTTTCACATGGCCTTTGCTACCCAAGCTGGTTCACATGTATTAACAGTGTTTAGAAGGATATCTTTAGACTGCAGCACCCTTAAGCCATGTCATAATTTTCTTGGGCTTTGGTATTTTTTCCAGGTTTCTTTCCAAAGAGCTCTGCCATCGGTTGAGATTTCTATCTTATTGTCCTGATTTCAGCCAAGACAGAGTTAATTTTTCTGCAGTAGCTGCGAGGGGGTAGAGCCTGGAGCCTGTGTCTAGGTTGTTATTCTATATCATGCACTTCATCCTGTCCAAAGTAGGACGATCTCACTTCTGGAAAGAAGGGTGTGGCTTTGGGTCAAGATGAAGTGTGGTGGGCAGAGGGAACCTCGGGCCTTTGGGGGAGCATTTTGCATGTAAATCACCCTCTATTGTACATTTTTTTATTCATACTGTTGCTATTACTGGGCATTTTCTTATCTCATTGCTGTTTCCAGTAAATTGTTCTTATATCAACCTGTAATCTTTGCCTTTTGTTTCTTTCACTGGAACTGGGACATGGAGGGAGCAGCCAGGGTTTCTTTTAGGAGGAGTATCAAATTGGGAATACCATTCCTAACCCATGGCACTTATCAGTAATTCTGCTGGTGAACCCACAAAGCTGAACTTTAATTTAAGTTTGGAAAGCAAAAATGGTTTTACTTTGTTTTTTTGAAAAATATTTCAGTATTTGTCAATTTTTTTTTTGTGGTTTGGTGAGTTTTGACACAATTTTTTTTGAACTCTCGAACCTGAGGTAAAAAGTTTTGGGAAGGTCCATGATGTCTCTTTTTGTAGTTTAAGTTGTTATGCTGTGATGTGGTTGTGCAGTTGCTATGACTGTGCAAGGTGGTGAAATAATGTTTTTTAATCAGACTTTCTGGAAGAATATTTGAAGTTTGTCATGACTTGAAATTACAGCACATTAATCTCATGCCATGACATACTAGAAGGCATTGACTGTCTGGTTTTTTTATCCTTACAGTAGTCTTGTGGACTGCTCAACCAAATTCAATGAAAGGCCTTTGAGAAGCTTTATATTTAGATTTTTTTGAAACTGTTTGTGGAAACACAGAAAAACATTAGTTTTGAACAGCATGTAGGGCACTGCTGCTCTGTGTTATTGTGTCAAACTACTCGCTCTCTGATACCTGTAGTATGTCTTGGATAAGAAATGCAGTATTATTTTGAGTTGATGCAATGTAGCTGAAGTGTTTCTAAGTGAGAATGCCTAAGGGGAAGTCACCTTTATCATGCAGTTAATGGGTTAAATATCTGTGAAGCCAGGAAAAGTGTTGGTGCTATTTCATGCTCAGGGTACAAACAGGATGAAAACAAGAGCATGCCATCCCTGATCTTTAGTGGACAGGCAGCTAATAGATATGAAAAGGATTTCTTTACATTTTATTGTTTTAAAGAAAACCATTTGGAGGTTATAGTTACAGTTCTGCTAAAGCCTAAATTTAGTCAAATAA